>CAKAOI010026409.1:55954-116494 GCA_916701655.1 Sebastiscus albofasciatus | reverse complement strand
ATTAGAGCCCTGTCCTGATGTGCATTTATACTATTTTTTTAGTTTTAACAGTATTTACTTTAATGTAGATATACCAGTGTATTTTATGCAGTTGCATTTATCTTTACCAGATTGTTTTTCAGGGATGCAAACATAGACTTTGTAACACGTTACTGCTTGCATCATAGAATAAGTATACTAAATCACACTTCTCTGTGAATATATGACATTTCTGACATTGAAAATGCTCATTATATATAACTGTAAATTAGTTGCATTCAGCTTAAATAAAACTGACACACACTGGAAAAACACTAGAGGAAAGACCCTGGATTGTCTTCGGTGTGAAAAAGATGCATCTGAGTTTTTATAGATGTCTATTTTATAGATTATTTTGAATGATAAATAAGCTTGTTCTATTAATAATTATTAATTAAATAAATTTTTTCTGAATCCTACTAAATGTAAAAGTATGGATAGTTTATAAATTCTGTCTTGATTTAAGATACATGCAGTTGTTCTAGCTTTTGTGTCCACCGGTAGAATTTAAAATGAGTTCCCTTATAAAGAGCCAAGCATCATACAATAAGATCCCCATCATAATGTAGTCAAATATTGATACTAATGATCTGTATCAGTTACATTACCCCATATATTACATTAAATAACAATTAACAAACTAACTTCAACATTTCAAGCACTCAATATTTAATTGTCTTTATATAATATAACCATGATCTGAAAAACAAACAAACAAAACACTTCACTGCAGTTTAAAACTCACTGATTATAAATAGTCAGCCCGGTCGCATGGAAAAGTGTGTGAATAATGCACAAGGCAAAAGCGTGTAATAAGAACGCCGTTCTTGCTTTAGGCATGTCATTTTCACGCCATGTAGTCTGTACTGACTGTAATGTAAATGCATCTGCGTGAATATGTTATGCTTAGAGCTAGTGACGTAGAATAAAAAGAGAGAAAGACTGCTTATGGTGGGTGGGGAGGTGGATGGGTCCAACAAACACAGGACTTTCAACCAGGAAACCGCTGTTAGAAACCGGTGTTTTGTTAGTTACCTTAGTGATCTGTGATGCGTTTTCTGTACTAATGTTATGTTGTTTCCGTACTTATTTTACTTAGATAGGTTGAGGAAAAATGGCATGGTTGATCTTAAAATAAGTATGTAAACTAGGTGGTTTTGTTGCCTAAACCTAAGTGAGTGGTTTTGTTACCCCCTGCTGGTATTGCAGCTTCATACACATGTGTAATATTCACGCCTCGAAACGTGACACAGACACACTATATTCTAGTGGCCAGGCGGGTCCATTACATGCTTAAGCATAATATTGGGTTGAAATAGCAGTCACTGTCAAGCTGATGTGTAGTGGACAGCAGAAGCAATGTATAATGCAATCACACAGGTGATGCTGGTATAATATGTTTAGCCCTTGTATGTGGCACACATATAGAGTATTTAATATGTAAAGATTAGTGCGTCTAATCCCTCTGAAAACGTACAGGTTTTGACTTAATTGCACAATGTGAGATGTTGTGTGACTTACGAAGGGAGCGACTGTCTTAAAGAATGACAATGAAAATAACTTCTGACTCATGAATGGACCACCTCTCCTTTGTGTCAGTGCACCACAGGTTTGTATTTTTACTTTAAGAAGAGTCCCTGAAGTCACAGCATAATTACTTTCCCACTGGGCGGGGCTCTGGAGCTGAAATTACATCACGCATAATGGGGTTGATTTAAACCTATATTCGAGAAGGCAACCGCTTGCCTATCATACTCTTGCACCTTGTTAATCCTTAACCAATGAATTAACCCTCATTACCAGTGTTGGAATATAGATGAGCGCTCTCTCTCTCTCTCACGCTCTTGCTCTGAATCTTCTCCCCTTCAATCCCGTTCTTACCCTCCATCTAGCTCTCTCTGTGATGGGGGACGTCTGGGGTCAGTGATTCTGTCCTGTGTCGCCCCTGATAGTTCCTCCTGCATTCAGATTATTCTGACCTTAGATCAGCCGTATCAGCTGACCACTAAAGCACTTTAAATCCCAACCTATCCAGCAGCCAGCTGCTCCCCTCCGAGTAAAGATTGCCTCATGTCTCTCGGCGTGTTTGTCTTTCTGTCTCGTATGAACAGAGGGAACGGTGCGTCTAAAAAGGAAACCATGAGCAAATGCTCTTCGGCAATGCTTCAATTTCAAATGACAAAGTAGAGACAGAGGGCTGAGCACTGGTGTGAGATGAGCTTTATCCTCAGGTGTCATTTACACCTGGCCTCCTCTAGTCTGTAAATAACATGCCTCAGCTCCACTTTGCACACAGGAGTCAAGTGCTCTCAGCCAAGATTTGGGTAGGGGAGTGTGTGTGTGAGGCATTTTTATAAAGCACATGAATCAATCCAGCTCCTGCCGTGAATGCGCATGTTTGATTTTCTTAGTCTGAAAATCCAATATGTTTTCGAACAGAATCTATCAGATCAGTTTTATAGCCCCCGGTGGAACGGAGGTGTTTTCTAATGATTGTATCTGATTGACAGCTGGCACTCAGTTACCCTTCGCTGCAGCCAATCTTTCAGACCACTGACAAGAAGCTAAACACTAGAAAAAGCATGCGGAGATCATTTGTCTCACACATTTAACAGAAGATATGAAAGAATGAATTTATGAATTACATTTTCCACTATTGCAACGTTTCCTATAGTCTTTTTTTTCGTCCGGTGCATCCTGTGCTCCTGCATCCAGATGAACGTCCGGTCTTATTGTGTGTGACCTCCGTCTCTCTGGCTGTTTGCTGTCTCGGAAAACATTTTGACATTCCAGTCTCCTCTCTCAGACACCACGATGCCTCGGACCCGGGGTGGATGGGGGGCCCAATGATAAGGCTTCACTCACAATTAGCAGGCAGGAGCAGGGAGGCGAGAGGGGGAAATTGAACTGTCAGAGAGAGAAGAGAAGAGAGGAGGAGTGGAGGAGAGAGGAGGGTGGGGTGGGGGGGTGTGACCCCATCCTGCAAAATGGAGCCCGTCATAATTTGTTCATTTGGTGCCCATCAGGCTCTACCTTCCCTCTCTAACACCGCTCTGCTGACCTCCCTCCCTCTCTTTCACCCTCTCCCATTCCTCCATCTCTCATCCTCCATTTCACCTTCCTGCTTACCTTCACTCATCTCAGCATCCCCTCCTTATTTCATACTATGTTCACTGACAGTACAATTGTGCCGCACTCACACTGTAGCTATTAGCAACATTATTCTTCTTAAATGCATCAATTGGCGATTTAAGAAAAAAATGACCCAGAGGCTTCAAGAGCTGGGAGTCAGGAGAAAAGGAGCTAACAAGACCGAGGCCCATGCCCGCCCTGCCTCTCTGGAGGATGTGACGGATGGTAATGTTAATATTAAATAAGCACAGAGGCTTTTAGCAGCTCTGTATTTAAATGTCAAATGCTGATGGGCCCTAATGAGATAATACTGCTGAGAGCAATTAGCCTGCTAGACACAGAGACAACTATTCACACCAACATATGTAGACTCACACACACAACATAACCTATATACATACTGTATATTGCTGAGTGGAGAAAACGGCCCCTTAAAGGGGAAGTAAAGATTATTTTAATATATAACTTGATGATAAATTCAAGGGCTGTTTAAACAAAGCCAACCTGTTAGAGTATGTTAGTGCATGAACATTGGGTTAGTTTAGTCTTGCACACCTGTAGCTGACTGACTAATCTGAAAATGTGATAATGATGTTAAACAGATCAAAACACTATAAGTATTTAAGCAGGTGACACCACACTCTTCTTATGCCTACTAATTCCTGTTACATGCTGCTGTCACAGGCTCCTCCACCACAGAAACTAGAACAAACCTCTTCTGGTTTCTTATTACTTCTACATACATAAAACAGGTCATGTCTGTGACCACCTTTTTGAAAATGGAAAATAAGAACTTTTCTCTTACCAGCCTGTTCTTATTCCCAGGGTGTCATATACCAGTGCTTTGTCACGCCACTCCGCGTGTGATACCAACGCAGAAGGCACCCTTTTGCATCTGTATGAGACACACCAGGCTTTCAACTGACTACAATGTAAAACCATCCGCGTCAATATTAAACACTCAGAGAAACTGGTTGGAGTGTGGGGACGTAGTTTAAAGAGCAAAAAAAACCCCACATTGGGCAGATGGGAATTGCGGTGGGGTCCAACAACACGTTCTCATCCCAACTCGCCACATACTGCCGCTTTGTCAAACCCCTCGGAGTCAAGCCCCTCGGCGGAACTATATATTTTTTTAACGTGACACTGACACACTATATTCTAGTGGACAGGCGGGTCTATTACACGCTTAAGCATAATATCGGGTTGAAATAGCAGTCATTATTAAACCATACCCTGTCAAGCTGATGTGTAGTGGACAGCAGAAGCAATGTATAATGCAATCACAAAGGTGATGCTGGTATAATATGTTTAGCCCTTGTATATGGCACACATATAGAGTATTTAATGTGCAAAGATTAGTGCATCTAATAGGTTTAGACTTAATTGCACAATGTGAGATGTAGTGTGACTTATGAAGGGAGTGACTGTCTTAAAGAAGGACAATGAAAATAACTTCTGTCTTATGAATGGACCACCTCTTATTTGTGTTAGTTTAAAGAGCAAAAAAAACACATCGGGCAGATGGGTGATGCGGTCGGTGGGTCCAGCAACACGTTCACATACCGCTGCTTTGTCACACCCCTTGGCGTCACGCCCCTCGACGTCACTTTATTTTTTGTATCAAAACCACTATAGTTAGGGTTAGGAAAAAACTACATGGTTAAGCTCAATACTACTTTTGTAAAGTGAAAATGACACTGAACGTTGTGAACACGGCACACGAACGAACAACTGATTGTAACGTGACAAATGGGACACGGACAACGGCCTCCTGGATGAAAGCCTTACGTTCGTTGGACCCATTCACCTAATCTCCCATCTGCCATCACCACACTCTGGGTGCATTTTCTTGGAGCGTTTACTGTTGCCGCAGATGGGTTTACATTGTAGTTAATGGAACACCCGGTACGTTTCATACTGGTGCTAAAAGGTGTATGGTGCAACGGTTTACGGAACGCCACCGACCGTGATAAGGCCTCTGTATTTTATGCCCTGGGAATGAGAACGGGCTGGTCCAACAAACACAGAGCTCTCATCCAGGAGACCGCTGTTCATGTCTTGTGTCAAACGAACAACGTGTTGTTTGTCTTTGTGTTCACAATGTAAAGTTTTACTCCATACAAACGTAATCATTTTAATGACATTTTTTCCTATACCTAAGTGAGTGGTTTTGTTGCCTAAAGCTAAGCGTCGTAGTTTGAGTGGTGGGCTACCCAGTGCATTACAAAGTGGCGCCAAGGGATCCTAAAAAAGTGTCAGTATGTGACGAGTTGGGATGAGAATGTGTTGTTTACGTATTGTCTGGTTTCTTTCTGGCATTGAAAGAAATGCCCGAAAATACTCCAAATTAGACCAAAGACATGACAGTTGCAGTGTAACATATTTATGATGGTTGTTTGAAATTGTAATCTAGTAGTTTGGAGCTGAGATAGATGGTTAAAGATTGAAATATTCAGTTTTTATAGTTATTTATTAAGAGTTATCGTTGTAATTTACCAGAATTTTTATATTTTCCAGGTCATTCTGTAACTGTGTTTGTTTTGATTAATTGATTTGAGGTATTATTTAAGTTTCTTTGTTGGAGGTTCAACATCTTTAGGGTATGGCCCTGTCATTGAATAAGTTGATTTAAAGTGCATTCTTTCTTAGTACTTCATCTGGCCTTGACAAAATGTGTCACAGCTGACTCTACTGGTCTTCTCTGTGTCTCTGTGTCGGAAATATTTTTATATTTATAAGTTGCATAGGAAAAATACATTCTGCTCAGTTTTTTGTTGAAATCTCTCAGGTTTTAGTTAACAGATGGCCTGAATGTTTTTTAATGATGAAATATGAAAACGGAACTCGTTTTACTTCCTTGAATTCCTTGAAATTAAATAGTATTTTGGTTGTTGTTGTGTTGTGAAAGTTTTCTATCCGTCAAGTATCTCTTAAATGGAAATCAGGCTTTGACTGAAGAAGTTTTGTTCTAAAGTAGCTCCTTTATTTTATTTGCGTAGTTTCACCAGTTGTTAGTTTTGGCTACAGGTTGAACTGAGCAGTCAGTGCTGATAAGACCGTATAGATTTTCATCTGTTTAAATCTCTCTCTGTCTCTCACACTTTACACAGTACACTGTGTGTGTGAATTGTTATATGTCAGCAAAAGTGTGTGTGTGTGTGTGTGTGTGTGTGTGACAGAGAGGATACAGGTGTTGTTAGCAAGCTCTGAAGGTGACTGCTGGTCTCATCCATCAAACAGGCTTTCCTCAGGCTGATCCCTAATGGATCCCCTCAATCAGAGCCGCTCACTGTCAGTCGCAGTGCAACAAAATGAGAAATCAGGCAACTGGTCGCGCAGCCAAGGTTGGGAGTCATATAAAGGGGACAAAGTGATAAAGACCAGCTCGTGTCCAGCCTGTTGATTAGTATTGAGTGATCCCAGCCTTTCAGCCGGTCATGACAAAAGCAGGACATCAATCTGGACAAAGCTACTTCTACAACAACTATAATTCAGCTGTATATATTCACTATATCCAACCCTGCACACTTGGCTTCGGCGTGCTATGCACAGTGGCCACTACATATCAGTCTGTGCCTTTTAATTGCACTTACTGTCTCAAATTAACTAGTTTTAATAAATCAATGTAATTTGATAACAGGCTATGGTGCCAGAGGTTTTGATTTCATTCTGTGCAATTTACAGCAGTAATGCAAATGGAAATGGTATATGGGCTAAGCTCTCTCTGCGCTTTAAAAAATAGTCCGGGGCTAATGTAGTTATCAAGTGTTAACGCACTTCACTTTACCATAGGCCATTAAAATCTATGAAGGGAGGACAGATTCAAACAGAGCATTCACTTTATTCTTCTGTGTCCAGGCCTCCTTACTATATGTTAAATGCTGCTTCTGTCTTCTCTTCACGGTGATTTGATTTGAGCAGCTAATATACTGAAAGCCTCTTCTTGCTGTTTGTCTCCAGCTACTCATTCTCTCAGCTTTAAAAGCCCAAAGCCTTTATTATTGAAAAGGCCTCTATTTGGTTTTAGGGTCTTACAATATTGGGCACCACATTTTCCTCAGTGAGCACAGAATGAAAAGGGTTTGAGTGCCGTCGGCCGGTGCTTAAAATAGATTCATTATACAGTATGTCTGTGTTTGGCCTCTAAATAGACATGAAAGATGATTCATAGAGATATGGAGGTACAGTGAAGTAATCACACTAAAAGCTCTCTGTCTCGCTGCAGGTTGTGCATCACTGTCGAACCCATCTCTTCCCGTCTCAGTCGTCTTATTGTCTGTACAAACCGTAGTGCCGTTGCAGACCCTGAGGACCGTCTGCAAACTGTTTCAGTAGCTCAAGGCTCGATTACCAACCAGGCGGTAAGTCAGCAACCGCCCCAGATGTCCTAGCCACAGGTTTACTGGGTGTCGTTTGGTTTGTATTAGTAAATCACACATTTGTATTCATGTCTACAGCACAGTATCAACTGAAATGCTAAAGGCCTCATGATGAGTCTTGCATCATTACCTCATCCTGAGACTCTGAGCCAAAATTTTAAACCATCGATTTTGTTGGGCGATGTTGTCTTTATGTGAAAAATATTCTTAAGGCGAGACACTACAGGTAAAAACATTGTTTTTCATGCACTAGTCAATGTTGAGATTATGGGCCATTTTGCCTCCATAACACATCTTCTTTCAGACTAAAACATCCAAAATACACATTTAAGTGTTTATTTTACTACTTTGTCTATTTGCGTCTGTAGATTTCTCATAAATTCACCAAAAGTTCATATTAGATATTGCCTCTTTTGCATATTTAAACATAACATTTGATAAAACTTGTATGACAAAAAAAATATTGTCTTAATGTTAGTAATCCACTTGGGAAGTTCCATGGTGATATCTATTAGTTAAAATTGTTTATCCCATTCACCTGTAGTGTCTTCAAAATATCTGTAATTTTACAATCCATATCTGTAAAGGCCCTTTTCTCAAAATTAGGTTTTTCTCAGACTCTGAGCCAGAAATCTCCACTTCAGTAGCACTTACATACACCAAACTTTCCAGTTTCATTCCTATCTAAAGGTTTTTACAGAGGGGTTTGTTCACATATCATTCATAGCCTGATTTATACAACATTTTATTCCTAAAAACGTGGCATAAATAGAGTTGTTTATGGCTGTTGACATTATTTGCTGATTTATGGAGTGATAAAAAAAGATATCCAAAATCCCCTCGGTAAAAACTGAATCAAGAGTTTTGAACCTGGCCTTATCCAATGTTCAGATTTCTTTTCTGAAAATGTATGAAAATTAGCAGATATTTAATTAGATAATGCATCATTTGCATATTTAAACATACATTTTCATAAAACTTGTAATCGACTGTAGGGAGGGAGGGTTTCATGGTGGTATCTATTAGCTATTTGTTTTTACCATATTCATTTGGGGTGTCTCCACTTAAATATTTTACAAAAAAATTATTAAATTATCACGGTAGGTAATACTGTTTGTTTAGTGGGTCTCTATGTGAAAAATAATGTTGTCATGTTTAGTCTGCAATATACATTAATGTGTACTTGGACAGAGAGCAGGAGGAGCAGATGACCATCTGTTCCTCCTGCCTAGAGGGGCCCACAAATATTTTTTCCCCCATGGAGTCACGTAGTGGGTTAACCCGGCCCTGCAGTAGCTATAAGTGTCCAAGACGGGTTATATCCTCATACCTAAATGACAAAGTTGTTGTTTGTCACTGCCTTCAAAAACGGCCCGTATGACTGCTACTAAAATGTTCATAGGAGTGTTTTTATATCTGCCATCTCTATGATTAAGATTTATGCAACTAAAACTATTTGGTTAAGTTTGTGCTCATGGTTAAATGAAAATAATATTGACTTTGGTCAATGTTAGACACTTTGTAAGCCCAATGGTAGAAACACTAAGCTCATGAGTCCCTCAATGCACCCCAAATTATTGACCATAAATCAAAAAGAAGATGTAGTTTTTCTTTATTGTTTTGATTTTTTTCAAATTTGAAAATGGTATTTACAGAGTTAACTGTTCAATACTTTCTTTTATAACACGAAGGTCTAAATGCTGTTTTAAAGCCCTCTCCACACTGCAAGGAATACAATTTCAGGGTGAAAATGGTAATTGATTCATTATTTTATTGGCTTTAAACTTTCAAATTTAAACAAATTTCAAATGCTGAAATGGGCTTATAAAATACCTACTGTATGTCATGTGCATATTTTTAATTGTAGAATGTAAACTCACTCAAGTTTACTAAACCCACCAATTTAATTTGACTTCTGAAAGTATTCACACAAACACGTTGCTTGTCAGGAAAACAAACATACAGTAGGTCATTTTAAGTGTTTTAACGATTTACCAATGATGCAATTATCAGAATCAGAAGAATCAATTTGTATTTGCCAAGTACATACAAGTAATTTGACTCCGGTTTTATGCATCTCTCTGTAAGCGTACTTACATAGAAATATAAATAACAGCTAGAGACAAGGACAACAAAGCTGGACAAATAAAGGTAAAGAATATGTACACAAGTAGTGAGAAAGTAAGTATATACAGTTTATAAATTACTATATAAATATAAATAAAAAGCACCAATGACCAACAATAAAATCAATAATAAAATAAGACGTCTATATACAAGTGAAGTGTTCTGTATGTTGTAAACAGTACAAATAGTGCAAAGAAATAAATACTGAATGGATATACATGGACTGGATGTACTGTATGTACATGTATACATGTCTATATACTGTATGTACAGCGTGTAGGATTTATATTGACAGTGACAGATGATATGTACATATTTAGAAAAAAAAAATGTAATTCCTGGTGAAGCCGTAGGAGAGAGAGAGAGAGAGAGAATGGCAACATATAAAGTTTTTTCTGGTCTTGTTGTGAATGAAGTAAACTGATAGTGTTAGTAAGTCATATCCATTCCATTCATTCTTTGTCTCGCCTGTTGACGTATGTGGGTGGTGATATTAATATCGGTGGCCGTATTGATTTGGAGGCCTGCACACAGTCATACATACAGCTGTCCGGTGGTGGGCTCGCCACTCACCATAAGTCAGTGTCTGGCTGGGAACACCAGGGGTGGTGTGAGCGCCCATCAGAAATTAATCAGCAGCCTTCATATCTACTACTTCAGGAGTTTGAACAGTTCTCACATTATTCATACAGTGTCATTATTGTTTGGCTGCAGTGTGACTGCAAGAGAAACTCAACAAATGAGAGCATCAGAAACTCAACAAATGAGAGTGGTACAATCTCTGCAGCATTCATTCTGGAGCTCAGATCATGCTCTAACTTCTGATATACAAAAATATTGCAGATCTCTCCACCAGCAATGACATAGACTAGATTTATTAAGAGGACATCTGTGCTGCTCGCACTGTCTGTCTCTTTGTTTTACCCTCCACGTCCCCTTCTCTCTCTGAAGCTAATGAAGGCTCCTCGGTTACAGTCCATGATTATCATACAGATAGGATCATATCCCATTGATTTTATGCAGATGATCACCTTTCTGTGTACGCAGGGCTGATGGTGGTAGTAATTTACAGAAGAAAATCAATTACCCTTCTCGTCTGCAGGAGTAATTGTTTATTATTTTCCTATTAGACAAACTGTGTTGATCAATGTTATGGAAAGATTGCCCATGAATACTATCAACATAAATAGATTTACCTTCGACATTAGTACTAGTTTTCCTTTAATGACCTGTACAATGTCAAACCAATGGCACAGGCTGAGATTTAAGCACTAACTATACGTGGTGGATTTGTGTGCGTGTGTGCATGTATGTGTATGTGTGTGTGTGTGTTATGGGCTATAAAATGGATGTTTCTTTGTGGAGAAAAGTCTCAACATTTTAACTTTTTGCAAACCCAATGTAGGTCTTGAGGGCCTTGAATTTACCGCAGATATGTCCTCTGTTTTGGCATGATGAGACGATCACATTCAAGATACTAAGCACAGAATCACTGTTGTTGTTTCACAAATGTGCTGCTGATGTGAATAGTCAGTGGTTCCCCTGGCCCCGTCCTCAGCCTCTCTGCCTGTATCTGTGTGGATTGATCTAGACACAAACTAATCACTATTACTCACTGAAGTAATTGGCCCGGCCCAGATCACAGAGTAGCAACCGATCGACTGGTCCGGGGATCGATACTCTGATCAGAAAGTGGGGATGCAGAGGAAGGAGGAGGGGTGTTTTGTAATGTGGCAGATCAATCTGGCCGAGCAGCACCGTTTTCTGGGTGTGTTCTCGTCCACCTATCACATTCAATGTGCTGCCCATTTTAACTTTGCTACTGAGATAATTTCTTTGGCTGCCACATATTTGGATTCAGAAGGGATTTATGGTCGTTACAAATTCTCACGCACTTCTTCTTGTCCTTTTTAGTCTCACAAGTAGGGATGGGACGATAGAGGATTTTATTGCAGATCAAGATAAAAAACACTGACAATGAGTTGATCGTGGTGAATTTCCATTATCGGGATAATGCAGCCTGTTCTCAATCCCAGGGCGTCAAATGCTGACGTTTTGTCACCGCCGTCGGCGTTAGATACTGACGCACAAGGCACCCAGGAATAAGACGCACCGGGCTTTCCATTAACTACAATGTAAACCCATCCGCGCCAACAGCAAACAGGGATAGTGCTGTGGTGACGTAGTTTAAAAAGCGAAAGAGACACACAGGTCAGGCGAGAGCGGAGCTGGATGGGTCCAACAAACACAGAGCTTTCATCCAGGAGACCGCTGTTCATGTCCTGTGTGTCACGTTTCACTTTTACTTTACAATCAGCTGTTCGTTCATGTCCCATGTTTACAACGTTCGGTGTAATTTTCACTTTACAAATGTAGTAGTTGTAAGGCCAACAATGTTGTTTTTTCCTAAACCTAACTATGACCTTGGGATGAGAGCGCATCGGATAATTGTGAATAGCGTCAGTTATCGTCTAGTTTGCTGTCATCGTAGAGGATTATCATGTTAGTGAAAAGACTCACACAGTGTTGCTATTTTATTTATTTATCCTTTATTTATGCAGAGGGGCCTTATGATTTGTTTGTTATCAATACAAATTATGTTCACTAACAAAAGACGTGTCCTATCTGTGATGCAATAGAAAACTACTTGTTTCTTAACAAAATGTAAGGTAAAGTGATTCCTGTATGTTTTAATGCCATTTTATGAGTTTTAAGCATATTCTGATGATTATCGGGATAATATCGTGAATCACAATTATTTTGGCCAGGATAATCGTGACATGAAATTTTCATATCGTCCCATGTCCACTCACAAGAGACAAACACCTGTGCACACTGACACCTTCAGCAAGTTACAAGATAGACGACACAAACTTCATAACTTTGGGTCAAAAAAAGAGAAAGAAATCTGCCCTAGAGCAGAATTTTTGACAAGTCAATATCTAGAAACCAGGAGATCCATTGATATTTAAAAGAGTATAGAGTAACCAGGAGCAGGTAAATGTGACAACAAACTAGTATTAGCTGCGTATTATTTGTTGTTTTCTGTCACCTCTACCTGCTCCTGGTGGTGGTTTTAAAGTAAAACCAAAATTTGAAACGACAACGACTCTTTTTGGAGTAACTCCCCTCTTTAAGTCAATCTATAGACAGCTCTTGACAGTTACTAAAGGGAGGCCCATAGAGTTGTTCTTTAAGATATACAGTTAAATTGAATTATTTTTTGATGTAGTGCTTATTAGTCAATTAAGTTATTGGTCGAATAATAGAAAATTAATTCACAACAATCTTTATTATACCCCCGCGACAACGTAGTCGTTGTATAGTGGGTATATAGCGCTCGTCTGTCCGTCCATCCTTCTGTCCGTCCGTCCGTCCTGTCTGTTACACTTTCACTTTTAACTTAGGAACTTCAAATTTGGTATGATGATGGTCTAGTTGTGCCAAACATTTTTTGAAATGTTGGCCAAAAATTGTGATTCTGAGAATTTTGACCTTATTTTCTTAAGACAGTACTCAAACCAATTAATCAATTATGACACCTTATCAATTAATCATTAGTTCCAAAAGGGCAAAACCTTTGGCCCTCAAGCAGTGAGCGGGGGTATGTGAGCCATGCTCACTTTTGCTTTGTTTACTAGGGCTGCTCCGTCTTAGTCGATTAATCAACTAATTGGATGTTTTGGTCTTAGTCGGTTTCTTTAGTCCATCAGTCATTTTTTATGCTGTTTTCATTCTGAATGACTTATTTCTAAGAAAGTTATGAGATTATTATCCCTGGTAAACACAAGATTTAAAGTTTTGTGTGATTCCTTCTGAGGTTCTTTCTTTTTTGAGGGTCTAACTAAGCATACAGGGTGATGTTGTACAGATTGTAAAGCAGTAAACATTTGACTCAAATCAAATTTTAATTTAACAATTTGATTAATGATTCATGTAATTTAACGTAATAAAACCCAAACATTTGCGGCTTCCAGTTTCTCGAATGTGTGTGACTTTCTTCCTTTTACTTAAACCATTGTACTGTATATTTAGAGTTAGAACTGTTGCTTGGATAAAATAAGCTATTTGAAGATGGACTCTACAGTTCACTATTATTTGGCATTTTATCCTCAAAAAAATAATCAAGGAAATATTGAGGGATTAATCAGCAATGAAAATAACCATTACTTCCAGCCTTATTTCAGTGTATGATGTCCAGCTATGAAAACCCAGTAAAATCTTGTGCTTCATGCCATTTTGACCAAGTTACACATTTTCCTCCAAGTGCTTTACAATCTATATAACATAGAACACCCTGTCAACGGAGCAGGTCCAGGATTTGTCTCTAGTTGACGTTACAGTTTCTTTACTTCGTTAACAGAAAGAGTTATTTCAATTCACAGATTAAACCTAGAATTGTTCATTCCAGCTGACGTGGATTGTAACTGAACTGTCAAAAGAAACCAAAGCACCCAGAAAGAACTTAAAAAAAACAACCATGTAAACATAAACACAGAAATGTCTGGGCTGTGTGATCCAACCCGACTCCTTTACTGCTAAGAGGTGACAGTGCTGTCGACTGAGCCGAGTGCCCGAACCCTCAGATTACACAAAACGCCGGGATCACTTTCCCAACATTCGGTCTCAGCCGTTGCATTTTCCTGCTCAGCCTATTTCATGGAAAGAGCAGGTGGTCCTAATATTTCATGCGTTCAATGTGTTTGCAACCGTTAGCCCCCCACTCCTGCCTCTGTCTATTCCTCATCCCACTAGAGCCCATTTCTCTTTCATCCACGCTGGTCGTCGTCGTCCTGCTTTCAGGAGGTTCCTGCTCGGCCAGACAGAACGCTGAGCACAGTTTCGTAGCGCTGGCCCTCCTCTCAACATTCTCATCTCAGCATCTCCCCCGACGCTGCTCCTGTCTCGCTTTCTCCTCTCCTCCATCTCCCTCTGCTGCCCTTCTCCCCCCTTTGCTTTCCTCTTTCTTCCCCTTCTCTTTTCCCTTTCCCTTCCCTCTCTCTCTCTCTCTCTGTGGTTGTTGATTGGGTGTCTGAGTGCTTGTGGCAGCTGTGTGTTGTGTGTAATAGAGCAGAGAGGCTAGTCTGAATACAGCGATGGGAGAATTTGTTTATGTGAGAGATGCATAGATGGAGACAGGTCTCCAGACGCTGCGGTCTCTCTCTCGCTGTCATCCTGCATTCAGGCCCTGACAGGAGATCTGAGATGGCCAAATATGCCAGACGCTCGCCCCAAATCCCCAAGCTGCACCCCACAATCCGACCGATGTGTGTTTGTGTTTATTCAGATTTGACAGAATGATTTTGTGTGTGAATGCATGTGTGCGTGCGTGCGCGCGAAGTGCTTGCGTGTGTCTCCAGGATAGCATGCTTGATCAGACTCCCCTGACACAGGCCTGGTCCAGGGTCCATTACCACTGAGCGATAGAGGGGAGAAACTCCACCAGCTACCCTCTTTTTATCCCATCCCAGTGATCTCTTTCTCTCTCTGATATGTTAAGTCTGTTCAGTGGGGCAAGGATTCAGCGTCCATCGCTTCCCCGAGATGCGTGTCCACCTCAAACAGCTCATTTAGCATTTTCATTCCCCTCCGCTTGGTGCACTTGTAGCTGCATTTGTGTCTGAATGTTTGCGGCAGTTTGTCCAAGTTAGCCCTGTCACTTCAACCTCGCATCTTCAGGGACTCTTTGCTTTGTCTTTGTGTCACCGTGATGTACGACGACGTGTTATTTAAATCAAGTGTTTCAATTGAATAACCCTCTGCTTTTTGTGTTCGTGCAGAGCTTCCTTGACTCTTCCAAACAGTACAGCACACTGTCTCGCTGGGTGCAGTACGGAACTTGGCACTCTTTTCCCCTAAATGAAAACAAACTAATGTATTGGAATAATATGCTTAGAGGAGAAGACACTAAAGCACAATTAATGAAGACTGAATCTGGAGTGGCTGGTTGGCTCTCCAGCTGTTGTTCCCATTAGAAGCCATGCTTCCACCATCAATGCAGCTTGGCTTAAAACGCGAAGGCTGCATTCTGAGAGCAACCGCAGTCGGCATGTTGTGGCCTTTTAACTGCCTTCGGCAATCACATTTGATGCTCCTTAATTATCCGACACTTTCCCCTCCTTCTGCCTTTGCTGCCTTCTTTCCGCTTCAGCCGCAGAGACGGTGCGTTTGCTTACCGCTCTGCCTCTGCCTAAGTGTTCGCCTGCATGTAAATTAATCTTGATTCACTTTCCCCCTGCCCTGCTGAGTGCTACAAATTACCCTATAGCAACGGAACAGCACAAGTGAAAAAAGCCAAATTGCTGCACTTGATAGGCTGTTGCTCCTGCGTGCTTTATGCCATTACATTAGGGGCTACATAATGAATGCTCTCTTTTGAAAAGTAGTGTGTTGTGGGTTTTTAATTCATCCTGAATGGGGAATGTTTGTGCATCTTTCTCTCACTGTTGTCTGTGTTTCTCTAGAAGAAGCTCTAATGAAGGAGGCCTTGCTGGGTAACCACCAGGCGTACATTCACTCACACTAACCCCCCCCCCCAAACGTCAGCATCCATCATTCCATTTACAGGAGCTTGACAAAATTAGCTGCCTTTTGTGCCATAGTCACTCTAATTGGCCGAGGAAGAAAAAAAACAGGCTTTTGACACAAACACAGGCAACACATTCACTTACCGCAGCACTTGTCTCTCTGTGGATGTTAATGCGAAAGAGGTTTAGGTTTTAATTCACCAGAACAGAATTGGCTCTGGCTTGAGTGCTCCGTTTTCTACCCCGACTGCTCTTCGCAAATTTCCCTGCCGTCTTTTATTGCTTTTAAACCACAGTTTTATGTTCTTTCTCCGCTGATGGATGTTCACTCAGTGGTTACTTGCTTATCTGGTGAGAATATGTCCCTTAAGAAGTCAGTCTTTGTTCTGCCGTTACGGCCAAAAGTATTTTTTATTTGCTGCGTTTGATATCACCGTATTAGTCAAATATTGTCCTGCATATGAAATAACCTTGACTATTGACAAAGCAAGGACGCTCACTGTGGGTATGTTCTTGTGTGTGTGTGTGTGTAAATCAATGACAGTGAATGGGAGGAACCCCTCTACAAACCCTCATCTTTCATCTTGAATAACCGATATCATAAACAGACGCTACTCATCAATCTCACCTGTGTTCCCAATACAAAGATGGGAGGCAGGCCTATTTCCCTCTCTTTCTGCAGACCTGATGACATTTACTAAATTGCCCTATGCGTTGCATGTGTGTGTGTGTGTGTGTGTATATCCACACACACAGAGAGCAATGTGTGTGTGAGCGTGTGTTTCTGTGTAATGTTTGTGCTCGGCAACATTTGTGCCAACTTGATGCTGTCTGTTTGTATTTCAGTAATATTGTAGATCAATTTGTTTTGAGTGGACAGTTTCAGTGATATTTACCTTTTTTTTTGTTTTGTTTCGCAGTTATGTGTGTCGGCAACCCTGCAGCTCCGCAACCATCCACAGAGAGGCAGTGCAGCAGTTTGCAGCCGCTGTGGACCGGGGAGAGAAAATGAAATAAAAGTGGGGATAAATCAGGAAAACCAGCACACATGAAGAAGAGGTAAAGATTGAATTATGTTTAATGATGTCATTTGGAGAGGAGTGTGCTATATTATAACAAATGATAAAAGTGTGTTTTAATGAGTAGTCATAAAGACTCGGTAGACAATCTTATTCAATAGGCCTCAGAATTGTCTTGCAACGGTCCTCGGAGTTGGGAAAGAACAAAGTGACTTTGGGGCAATTATTGCACGCCTGTTTATTATCACTCACCAATTCCACGCCAAATTGAGTGTGCTGGAAATGTGTGTGTGTGAGCACAAATGTGTGTGTGTGGCCCAAGGTCATGGTAAACATTGTACATCACTACCTTCAGGCAACAGTGATAATCCCTGGATAAATAATAGATGGAGTATATAAATCTATTAGCCCCAACAAGCCTGATAAAGACATGTATCCCTCTGAAAGGGGGATTACCAAACTAAGACCCTTGTGTGTGTGTGTGTGTGTGTGTGTGTGTGCATGAGTGCCTGTGTCTGTGCTTTATCTCAGCTGTCACCCTTATAGTGACAGCACAGACACTATGAATCCAAGAAATCAAAGCATGTTTATTAACACATTACTATCACCCCCCAAACATGCCTTCCAACCTCACATCTTTAATATCACTTATCTCACATGAAACATTACACGCTCATTTTTCACGAGAAAAAAAAAAGAAAGAAAACGTGATTGTGATTAAAAGGCTCTTTTTTTTTTTTTACTGAAATGTTTAAACTCAATGAAGTGTTCTCCAGCCAACTGTTCCTTTCTGAACTAAAACCAAACAAAGTTCCCAGCAACTGCAAAAACAAAGAGCGCCACAACAATTAGATGGTAACAATTAAATATCATTATGTTGTAATTAATCTGCGCACAATTCATTAAATACTAATTCCATATGAAAATCGGGGGAGAGAAGAATGGCATCAATACGCTGCTTTAATTAGCATGTGATTGACAGCGTGCTGAAATGGAGAGTTTTGGTATAGGATGACTCGGCCTGTGTGTGTGTGTGTGTGTGTGTGTGTGTGTGTGTGCAAAGTGGATCATCTTAAGTGTGTAAAGATAAACTCCCCTCTGTCTGTTGATGGTAATTAAGTTTGCTCCCTGTGGGGTTGCTGGTATGGCCAGGTTGGGGGGGAGACGGGTGGGGTGGGGATGGGGGGGGGCATGATACGTGCTAATTGTTGTACATGAGAGCCTGTTTTGGCTCCTGATGAGCACTGCGGGGCCCCTGTGTGTGTGTGTGTGTGTGTGTGTGTGTGTTCAAGAGGTATGAAACTGAATGGAGCCATATGACTACGGGTCACACCCAGAGTGCCGTTGCTAGGATACCGCATCTGAAGCATCATGGAGGGGTGGTACCGGGGTACTCCATCTTCAGCCACCCCCCCCACTCCACCACCACCGCCACCACCCTGGTCCTGCTTACTCCCCTCTGTCCCCCCTCGGCCACTTCCCCCTGGGGTTTGTCTGAATGGCCTGGGCTGACAGGGGCTGAATGCTGCGGGGGTGACAGGGGGGTGGTGTCCTATTTGTCCCTAAATGCTTCTCTATAGACCCCTGATAATAGACTGGCTGCCTGTTCCCCTTCCCCACCCGCTCCACCAACCCCTCCGCCGCCACCTTCACCCACTCTGTCTCTGTCTCCTTGTCTCATTGTCTCCCTCCTCATCCCCTCTGTCTCGCTTTCCTCCCTATCATGTCTCCTTCTCTTCCTATCTCTTTCTCTGTCTGTTTTTTTTTTTTTGCGTTTCTCTTTCTGCCGCTGCACTTCTTCAGGTAAAGCAGTCCTCTGATGTATAAGCATTCTTTGCCGCTTGTTAGACTGTGCGGTGCTGCGTTCAAGTGTTGGCGGCGTGCATGCAAAAGCAGAAGGTCACTGCTTATTACTCACCTCTCCAGCTCCTCAGCATTGTCCGGCTCGGCTATAGCTGCTTTTGATGTTGTGTCTTTCATGCTTTGTTTGGAGACATAGCTGAGGATACCTTTGATGACCGCAGGCCTGTTAGTCAGGCTGTGTGATAAATGAGAGGTAGTAAGGAAAAGTCTTTTTAATGACGGGATCTGTGATCAAATAAAAAATAATAAAGCGATGAAACCAATTCGAGCACAAGCTTTGAAAAGAATACAAAGATGGAGCCTCTCTCTGTATTCACCGCACACGGAGAGAGGTCACCGACCTGCATCTGGATCGCCCCTCTGCTTAGTGGATTCACTGCAGCAGATGTTTATGTGTGCTTTCACAGTGAAAAAAAAAAAGTCTGTTTACTAACTGGAATGTGCATGAGTGCATGCTTGATTTTTCTGTATGTCTGTGTCTATGTGTGAGCATGCACGCCCGTGTTAGGGGTCAGGAGTGAAGATGTTACCCTCTGGTCATTCATCACAAGCGTGACACGCTCTTCCCTGCGCTCCGGTACGCAGAGGCAATGTTTTATAAAAGAATAACACGTCAGCGGGCACCCGCCGGCCATCCATTACCACCCTGTGCAACCTGCAAAGACGTACAATACACTCACAGATCTCATGCAGTCGCTGCGCACCATACTTGTCGTCTGCATATACGATAGCACTCATTGTCCTGCTCATTTTTTGTTTTGTTTTGGAGGACTTTGTAAAAATGTTCATTGACCTATAAAATCCTGCTTCGTCCTGTGTGATTTGTGTTGTCTTACAAAGGTAGAATGAGGCAGAGGATGGAGGGAATGAGGCCCAGGATCCAGAAGCAGAGTTGGTTTATGGAAGCTGAGCAGACCTTGAAAGTGTTGGGTGCTGGAGGGAAAATGTCTTTATCTTCTCTCTCTTACCACACACACACACACACAGTTAAGGCTGCCCTTACATGGCTCATCACTCATCCAGCTGACAGCAGCTGCTACCACTACTACTGCTACACACACATTCACACACATTTCAAGTTGTCAGTAGAAAATTCATATATTGTATGTATGCAAATACACAATGTGCCTCCACATTATGGTGAAACGTATTTGTATAATATATATTATTAAGTGATACAATGTGAGACAAACGAGTACATAAACATATCACGTAAAAAGCTGCTGTATGAAAGGCCCAACCTGTACTTTTTGGACCAAAATTGTTGTGGACGTGATTTAAAGCGGGGGTCTCCAACCTTTTTTCCTCTGAGAGCAAATTTGACAAAATTCTGAAAGCTACTCACAGCACAAAGTTGTACATTGCCAATAGCAGACATCATTTCTGTCTTACTTTTATGGTCCTTTTAATAACGTTTCAGCCACCGCCTCTATTATAATTCCACCATGGGCAAAGGGCTTTCTGTGTTTCGTAAGGATGCGTGCCATTAAACGAAGTCTGTCTGTTGCTGCGTCGGACTTCTTCGATGGTCTGTAAACTGAGGCCATTGCCTTTTAGTGTTGTTTTCAGCTCCTTTACCTTCTCTGTTCGTAGACCGCCACCAGTCGGAAAGATTGGATTGAAAGTTAAACAGGTTTACAAAGTGATTTTGTGTACATATTATTTGAACCTTTTGCAAGGCACTCCGAAACGGGTAGCTACACGTCTGAGACCCTTGGTTTAAAGGAGCAGTTCCACATTTTGGGAAAACAGCATAATCGCTTTCTAGAAGCATTAGATGAGAAGATTGATACAGTTCTTATGTCTGTCTATCATATACGAAGCTGGAGCCAGCCGTTAGCTTAGCTTAGCACAAATATTGAAGCTCTGCAAGCTGGACTATGCAAGCTGGACTATTTCTTGGCTGGGAGCAGTTGCTAGGCAATCAACAGAGACTAAATTACTGCTGCCAGCCTATAAATAGTCTGGCATATAACCCCACATAAAATGGCAAATTGTATATGTTACACCTATGGATTAAACAAACAATAATGTGTTAATTAGTGAGCATCAGAGGTGTTTCCTTTTGGACTAAGCCAGACTAGTTGTTCCAGTCTTTGTGCTAAGATGACTGGCTGCTGACTCCAGCTTCATATCTAATGGACAAACTGTCAACCCTAACCTTAAAGGTTTAACTGATATATAGTAAAAAAAATATTTTTTTTTCCATGATTTTTTGACAATCATGCAAAGTGTATATGACTGTCATACACTGTTCGTAGCTATACCTACAAAAAATAATGCAATGTGTAATTTGTGTATAACCCACAAAATCAATTTGTGCGTAATTCACGTAATTGTGAGCCAGTAAATACAAAGAGTGACGAACGTAGCGTAGGGCGGAGGTTGGGGTGGATGGGTGTGTCAACAAGTACCAGATTTTCACCCTGGAGACCAGCATTTGTGTCCCGTGTGAAACCAGAAGTCAACGTTGATTTATTTGAGTAACACCACTTCCGGAGTTATTTTAACCCAAATCACGATCTTTTCCTAAACATAACTAAGTAGTTTTGTTGCCTAAACCTAAGGAGATAGTTTCCTGTGAAGATGGAAGTTTATTTTGAAAAGACTGTATGCATGTAATGAGCGGAAAATGACACGTGTTGCTGGACATTCGTAGGAAAACAAACGAAAAAGAAGGAATAACTTCTTTGTAAGATATCATACCAACCATTGTATGAGGATAGGTTGGACTGTTTTACTTCTGATGTCACAAACAATTACCAGCATCACAGGTGTTAAAGACTTCAATTTAGTTGTTGTCTAGTGTTGGTTTGTGTATTTAAGCACTATAGATTTTGGAACAATTGCAGGTGTTTTTCTCATTGGTGGTTTCCCTTTTGTTTGCATTTGCATTGCAGTTTGTGCCTTCGGGCGCATCAGTATTTTGGATGCGACAGCTTGTGCTGTGTAAGACGGAACAAGTTGAGGACGTTGTGAGTTATAGAGCTCTTAGACCAGTTTACGAGGACTATTATCTCTCAGTTAGTCTCAGTTTTATGTGCATTTTCTCTGGGCTGGTCTGGAACCATCAATTTAATGCTTTCATAAAGCAAGGTTAGATAGCACTGAATCAAACAGAACACTCGCTGACACTCTCCTCTGCTTTAGAGCTAAAGTCACAAAGAGGAGACGGGAGAAGACGCCGAGGAGAGGCGATGAAAGATGGAGAGACAGTTTTATGATGTCTTTTTAAAGCCAATTTAGCGCAAAAGTTTAGTTTCCAGCTGCAATAACAATCGGAAATGTAGTCGCACAGTGAAACCCAAACAAATATATTTCCCTCTGTCCGTCTTGAGTGTCTGTTGCATGGACACTTTATTGTCTGACATGACTCCGCGTTCATGTATCAAACAGACTTATGTGTTTTGTGAGGCACCCGTTTTCATGGTACTCATTGCCTGTTTTATGGCGGGCCGTTCCTTTCACGATGTTGCTCTATCACCTGCTGTTTCCTGTCAGCACTCTGAGAGACAAAGACTGTACGAAATGTACGTACGATTCACTTCAAAACAAATCACAAGCAGAGATCGATACGGGTTGAAACGGAGTGTAGTGCTTATGGACAAAACACAGTTTTTCAAGCAGTCTTGATTCCATTTCACCTCATTTATGAGTTGCGTGTGTGTGTGTGTGTGTGACTCTGTGTAATCCATCTGCTCTAGTGTGACACCTTAATTTTGAATGCTGGTGGAGACACAGCAGGCCGAGAGAACAAATGGATGAGGGTGGCGAGGAAAGAAGGAAAGGAGGAATAAGGACAGGAGTAAAGAAAGAAAAGTGACCCAAGTAGAGATTTTGTTGTGTCTAAGGATGCAGTGGCAGCACTCTCTGACAAGGAAGAGGAGATTTATCACCTCTCAGTGGTACCTTACACCCTGACAGCACGGCAATGTGAGAATCCCCCCGACACACACACACAAACACAGATGTACCCTGGTGTGTTGACTGTGTGTGTGTGTGCGTGTGTGTTGTGACAGGCTGCAGGTTCTTTTGTCTGGCTTTGACGAGTACGTCATTAGCAGAGACGAGGAGAGACAGAGGGCCTCATCAGTATTTAAATAGTCTGACATCTCTGCCACCATATTGCTGCTCTCCATTCCCACTTTTCCAGCTCGTCTCCTATCCGTCCTTCTACTTATCCATCTTTCTTCTTCTTCTTCTTCTTCCAGCAGGCCGCTCACATACTCTGTCAATTCCCTTTTCTGCTCTTTATATCAGTGACTGTGAAATGTATTCCCTTTTCTTTCTCTTGTTTTGTCTCAGTGTGTGTTGGAATTTGTCACACAGTGTTACCTGCTGTGCCTGGCTACCTGGTGTAAAGTATTAGATTCTCTTTACTTTGGCTACGCTGAGTGAGTTTTTGGCTCTAGTGAAATTCAGCGTGGCAACAGGCCAAAGGCTAAATCTGAGTTCAAAATGATCCAGAATCTTTCTGGCAATATTCCACGGAAATCATAACAGCTATATCTTCGTAAGCTTTACGCTCATCTAGCCCTAGGAAGAGGCAGCTCTTGTTGCAGCAGCCTGACATTAGTCTTGCTCATGCAAAAGCTACTCATCGCAGCAGCAGCAGCAGCAGCAGCAGCAGCAGCAGCAGTGAGTCACTTTGTGCAAAGAAAGTACTCAAATCTAAAGGAAAAAAAACACAAGTCAGGACTCAGGCTTAATTGTGATTCTGATTTGAATGAAAAAGCACCTTAACAAAAGGGCCATCCGAGGCAGAGAGGTAAAAGGCTTTACCTTTAACAAGCGCTGCGCTAAAACAACTCTGAGCCTGAAGAGGTGCGCTCTGAAAGGCATGTATAAAGCTCTTTGTAAGTGTCTGCTTATGAGTGTGTGTGCGTATAGCATTTGTACATGTGTTTGTATGTGTGCATGCCACATACACACACACACACACACACACACACACACAGGGGTGATTTATTCCAAGCACAGGGCAGGTAAATTGAAGCAGGCCTTTCAGGTTGGTTTTCAGCTCCAGGTCTAATGAGAGCAGCGTTTCCCGTCCCTCCAAACAATGCCTGCTGTCTCTTAAGAGCCCTTCCACCCGCCTGCAGCCGAGCCACTCTACATTAGATCTGTGGCCTGCAGCAGCCACTACAGTGAAAGGCCTCAGGCTCTGAAATGGCTGTTTGATTCTCTCCCTGCTTTGCCTCTAAATGAATGATTTATTGGCTGTCAATGAGGAGGCCAAGCGTAATGGACAAAAGCAGCACTGCAGAGCCCCAGTCAAGAGGATGTTGTTGTGGATGTTCTCTTTGAGGATCTCCCTGCCTCCGTCTGAAACTGTAATGAAGAATAAACATCCCTGCTGGTGCCAGACCAAAGATAGTTGGGCTGCATTAGGAATCGTAAGACTTCCAAGTTGAATGTTGATGCCTTGCACCTTTTAGCCCCTAATAGAATTTTTTTTTTATTTTTCAAATCTAATTCACAGTTTTTGAGAAATTGTTGAGGAAATGATGCGCATTGTGACAATATCGGGGTAGTGTCGCTTTTAAATTGGTCATGTAAATTAAAATGGTGAAAATGAGCTGGATTTCTGAGCCACAGATGCAGAACCATGTAGGCTATCAGACACACCAATTCCTTCTGCTAGCACACGGCTTCAATCAATTAACGGCGCTGAGTAACCTACCGCACTCACACTGTGACTGGAGTGGACGCAGGCGGCAACGGAGACGTGTTATTTAAAATCCCCACTGCTTTTGTTCCCGTAAAAAGGGGACATTAACACCCGCTCGTCCTTTGGCCTCCGCTTGTCATCCAAACGGCTAATTTCTCCAGATCCCTCTAATCCCCCAGGAGGGACAGCAGGGCTCGGGGCCAGCAGGGACGAGGGCCTCAGAGGCCGCACGCTACAATAGAGAGTCGATGGGTGCTTTTAGAATTGACGTTCTAAAACGTGCCTTTGTTTGCATCATGCTCCCTGGTGTCCCGCCTTTCAACGGCTTTAATGATAAGTGACAGGCCATTAATTGAAGCTCTTTAGGAAGCCATCATCAGACACACGTCTGATCCTTCTCCACTGAGACCAGTACAACAGCATTGCAGGATGGGAGATGAGAAAATTGTGGGGTTAGGTTGCTTATCGGATTGATTTTATTGGTGCTTGTAAATTGCTCGTGTCTCAAAAAACAAAGGAGGAGGATATTATTGGCTGGAAAATATTTTTTTTTCTCTTTAGTCTAATTACTAATTGCCCCACGTGCTTCTTTTGAGTGGACAAATGTGGATCTATTAAAATTTCATGTCTGTATTTTTTTTTTTAATACGATGTGATGCTTAATGCAAGCTGCATGTTGAATAATCTATCTTAAAGAACTTATTGTCACAGGAAGATTTTCCATAACGTTACACTACAGTTTTCATTTGTTTTCTCTGCTTTTGTGATAATTTATTTTTTCTTTAACTAAAGAAAATACAATGCAAATAGTAAAAATCTTGTCTTATTACAAGGTCATTTGTTGCTCCAATGTATTTGACAAACCTTACAAGAGACAAAAGGAAAGAGAAATAGTCAAATATAGATAGCAGGCCAGAGTCTATATAATCTTTACTCCAAAACATAAAGCATTCATAAAGCACAGTGTGGCTCCATCAACTGTTTTTATTTAGTTTTCAATGCGTGCTCTCACTGTGAGCTTTAGTCTTCCACTTTTCAACATGACATTCTCCAGCACAAATAAACACCAGCAGTGTTTTTCGCTGCAGCGGTGGCTGACTATAATTAGAAAATTGCTTCCACTGCTGATGTAAGGATGTAAAAAAAAAAGAAATCATCATATGTGTTTACTGAGCTCTTGATAAGAAAATAAGTGGAGGGATATTACAATGCACTTGTCCCTATATACATTATAATGATATAAATGTAAAGGAATTATTCTAGGACTGGGATTGGGAAGGAACACCAGTATGCATAACTAAAAGATGATCTGTGTCAACTGCTTGTTTGTCACCCGTTGGTCTGTTAGATGTTGTAAAGGGTGAGCGAACAAACGCAGCTATGCAATTGAATGTTGTCAATTTGTGCCTAAATGAACAGAGGACAAAGATAATGAAATATGTGTAAAAGTTAAAATTACCCACAAAGATGTTCTCACAATAATACGTTTACATAATTTTGATACATATGTTTTGGTTGTTTATCTGCAGTTTTGCTCTAGAGATAAGGAAGAGCAATTATCAGATGTTTATTATGATGTTTATTTATCATTAGATGTAAACTGCACATGGATTTATTTAAGTGGAAATAGAGTTAAAAAAAATGAAGTGTAAGGAAGTAAATAAGGAAGTGTTTGATTAAACAGATATTTTTCAATCTGCATATTTACATCCACACTTACCTTAAAACATGTCTTGCCTTTTTTTTATAAACAACATCCTAAAGGACACTATCATCTCCCCAGTGACAATGTCATAATCTACAAGGTCAAAACAGTCACTGGTCACAATAAATAGCCCCAAATAATCTCAACTCCAGAACTGAAAACCTGCATTGAATTTATTCTACATCCCCAAGTCCAGTCATCCAGCTCCAGCTCATTCCCCTCCAACCAATTTACCATCTGTGCATCTCTCCATCTTCTCCCTAAAACAGGGAAGGAAACAATTGTCGCTGTTTGGGTTTTAGGGGCTAAATGATGTCGCTAATCACCAGCTTTTAGTGGGGCTGATTTATGGAAGGGACATGAATTGTTATAGGCTGACTTGTGTGTGTGTGTGTGTGTGTGTGTGTGTGTGTGTGTTTGGGTAGGTGTCAGAGAGGCAGCCTGTGGGATAGGCTAAATAGTCCTATTATTTATCGTCTCAGAGCGGCCTCTCTGAACGGAAGAGCGGCTCTCCAAATTGAAATATAGCTGAGTTTACCCTTCTGATTACCGCAGTAGTTTACTCCCAGCGCCCAAGGAGATCATTAAACAATGGCCGCCACCAGCAACTCAGCACCCCATTATGGCCCAGGATAAATGCTCACAGTTTGCCTCACAGGCATCATTTCCCCCCACCCTCCCCAAAAAAAAAAAAACTTCATCAGTTGTTTCCTCAACCCAGGCTGGCATCAAAACAGCAATTGTGTCTTGACCGATATGGATTTCTACGAGAACGATTCATTGTTTTCTAGATGAGAAACGGCACTCAAAGTCCCAGCTAATGGATAAAGCCATTTTGAGAGTAAACTGGCCAGCTAATGTTGTGACAAGCGCTGTAATTGGTTTAAAATTCTCACAAGATGATTAAAATATGTTAATGGATTATGAACAAACATGGAGCACACATGAGTGCCTTACTGTCCTTATTATTGCTTTATAAACGCTGATATTGCACTGAGCCACCAAGACAAGATACGTAACATTGAGACAGCTAGTAGACTTCTAAAAATCAAAACAAATAACTTTATTTAGTTATTGTAAAGCTTTTGTTTGTTTGTTTTTTTAACAATTTTTTGTGTGTTTATGGATGAAAAATTAGTATCTAAAGAGTTAAAAGGATAGTTTGGGTGTTCTGAAGTGGGGTTGTATGAGATACTTATCCATAGTAGGTGTATTACTTACAGTAGATGACGGTCGGCACGCACTAGTTTGGAGAAACAGACAGGAGCACCGGCACCAGAGCGAAGCAATACAGTGTTGTGGACGGGGATGACAGAAAAACGTATTTTAGCCAACAAAAAGAAAGGCTCACCTATAAAAAATATATCTGTTTAAAGCTTCAGTAGGCAGTATATTTTTTAGCATCATTGGGAAAAAAATCCATTATAACCTTTCAGCATATTGTAATTCAAGTGTTCTGAGAGAAAACTAGACTTCTGCACCTCCTCATGGCTCTGTTTTCAGGCTTTAGAAAATCTAGCCCGTGACGGGAGACTTTGACCAATGACAGGTCATTTCATTAAGAGAGCGTTCCTATTGGCTGTGCTCCGGTCATGAGACTGGAACTTGGCGTTCCTTCACCAGATTTCACAATGGTGGTGGCGTCACAAACTTTCTCATTTTACAGCTAAACTGTGCACTACAAGATGATTCTGAAAACACTTGGACTAGAAATAGGCATTAATGTAACATAATAATGATTCATATTTGATCAGCGCTGCCTAGTTTGACCGTTTGGTCGGAGTTTGCAAGTGATTGACAGCCAGCTCTCATAGACGGCAGCTGGACAGCAGACCTCAGATCAGCTCTTACTGCTTGTTTTCCACCGGTCTGTGAAATCTTGCAGATGCCGTTATGAGCACCGGAGGACACAGAGGCACATGATTCTTTTCAGGTTACCTGTTTCATGTACTTCTGTCAGGATATAGTGATCGTTTTATAAAAATAACTTTCTCATAACTCATTGTTGCTCCAATCTCGCCTACTTCAGCTTTGAGTATACGTTATATTTAAAATATTTTCCGACGGCGAACTGAACTGAAAGTGAATCGTATCTATACTGTTTTAGACATCTGAGTCTGCTGGCTTTAGAGAGAGCAGAGATAAATTTCAGTTCAGTTCCCCGTTGGAAAGGAGAAGGAAAGGGCTGTCTGACAGCAAGATAAAGCAGTGGAATTATTGTAAATATAGCGTACACTTAAACCGCTTTTTTTCCTTTTAGATGGCTAAAATACATATTTCTGCCGTCCCCGTCCACAGCACTGTATTGCTTTGCTCTGGTGTCGGCACTTTTGTCTTTTTCCCCAAACTGGGGCCGTGCCGACCGTTATCTACTGTAGATAATACATCTATTATGGATAAGTACCTCATACAACCCCACTTCAAAACCCCCAAACTATCCCTTTAAGAGAGCCACTGGTGGTGATGTGAGAGAAATGTTTTATCTCAGTGGAACCACGTCTCATCCCATCCCAGCCATCACCATCACCCGGCATTTCCACAATGACCTTTTGCAGGCGTGATGTTGGTCGGGGTTGCAGGCTGAGTCCTTCACACGCTGCTGCTCTGATTACTGCAACATCTGTAACATAAACAGTAGAGCAGGACATCAGCACAGCAGACCTAACAGCCATGACAATGAAGTGACAGTGTCAGCTCAAGACAAGATGACAATGATGTTTCTGTCTCACTGTGTTGATTATGCACTGTACAGTGTGTCTCATGGAGCTAGAGGCTGTTCTGGATAAATGGGGGATGATGCGGCGGCGGCGTACATCATGGCAGCTTTTTATGTCACTAAATTAAACCTTGACCTGTGATTACTTCTGTGATTAATGCGGACTGCACAAAAACATTTCTGATAGGAGCGTGGCACAGTCTGCTTTGTGCTGCAGCATGTTACCCCGAGAGATGTCTGAGGCTTTATTGGAAATTAGTATGTATGTTGGTACACAAGTCAGCCAGGACCGGCAGGAGAATCATCCCCAGTAATAATCAACCTTATTCGATAATAGCAGGATAAGAGAGAAATAGGCTTGCATACTGCTGAAACTGGAGCTAATATGATGAGTTGGCTCTGGAGAGGCATTTTATTGAGCTGCCGAATGGAAGGCTGAAGCTTTGTAAAATTAGCAAAGCAGTCTTTAAGGTAGCGTAAAGACACCGCTCATGAAGTTTATAGTCATCATCTGCTTGTGAAACTCTTCACAAAAAAAAAGAGCCAAATGATTTATAATGAAAACCATGTTGTTGTTTAGCATGTCTGTAAAATAAAGGAGCAGGTTTGTACTGTTTAGTGGGTCTCCATCTCTCCCATGTAGCAGGCTGTTTTTGTGGCTGTTGTTGCTGTCTGTCCTAACACATTTACCTTAAGCCATCAGCACTCATTAAATGCCTGCTGGTGCAGGGAAACAAAAGGCTGCCTGGCGAGCCAATATGCGCCTCTGACACGTCAGCCAATCCCCAGACGGTCCGCAGAGCCTGGCTGCGCCGCGGAATTCTCAAACATATTTTTCTAATTTATGGATGGATAATAAATCAACATTAAGGCTTGGACAACGAGTTATACATCAGAGGGAGATGGCTGCAAACTGGGCCACAATGCAGCAGAGGAGACCAGGCGCACATCTGCACTAAAGTCACACTGTGTGTGTGTGTGTGTGTGTGTCGTGTGATTATGTGTAAATATGTATGCGTCTTCACTGCCAAACTCAGTTTAATTTCAACCTCTAAGTTGGTGGAGAAGCAAACATTTTTAATGTCACTGCTTAGAGGTGGCGAGTATGAATATTATGAATAGGAAATAAGACCGTTTGGATTTACTACTGGAGGGATGGTGCTTTAAATGCTTCATAAAATTTAACACTATGAAATATGCGCGCGTTTGCATTTTAATGCCCATGAATTGGCCTTTCGCTGATGTGGTAGGTCACTGGTTCTATACGGGGGCCTATGTTCTATAGCCCTGCATTTAGTAGCCAGGGTTTAGGAGGGAAACCAGTATCCTTCTGCTGATTGATTGACTGTTGCCTCGCTATCTTCATTCTTCTGAGTACACATGTCAGCAACACATCCATAAGCCTGTTATACCACGGCTTGTATTGTGGAGAGATTGTCTTGGTGTGTGTTTTGATGTCAGATCTATCGTTTTTCATTGACCTGTCAAAAATTATTTATATTCCCGATGAAGATCCAATCTGCATCATTTAGGAGGAACAGGTTTTTATTTTAAATTAATTAATTTGGTCAGACATCTTTTTTTTAATTAGTCAAATTTATTTCTCTCAATATAACTTTAAATATGTAAATTTAAAATTCACCATCGTGTCAATGAGATACTGAATATTAAATGATTCCAAGGAATATTATCTCTAATATTTTATTTTACCCAGAAAAAGAAATGCAAGTTAAAAAATGTGCAACTCTTTTGATAAGCTGTAGGCTTTCTCCCCTTATTGTCTGATTCCCTGTTTGTGCCTGTTTCAAATCAATATATTAGTTTATTTAAACAATAAAAACAACAACAGAATGAAGGCAGGAAAACAGTTTGAAAATGTCAAATATTCTTATCTAATTTATTTTACCAGCAGAATATTTTCTCTGTAACTTGCAACTTTGAACTGAAGCATTTCAGCTCCACGGACACACAACTGCTGATCAGGACATAAAGTGACATTTTAAAAAATGCTGTGATAATCTAAATGTAATGAAAATGTTTTATTTGAATTTTTAGAGGTTTTATCCTTTGCTTTCATGTCACTATCACAACACTGATGGCGAGTTTTGTTTCTTGTCGCTCTCACTCTGTCGAGCGTTTGATGCATCGTGCGGCTAAGCTAGAGCTCCACTCTAAAATTATTAGACCTAATCATTCATTAACCTCCATTAGACTGATAGGAGGGTAAACCTAACGCCTGATTACATCCTCACTGTGTGTGTGAGTTTGTGTGTCTGTGTGTGCATGGCGGTGTATGTGTGGATGTATGTGGGAGTGAGAGATGCACCCTATACATTTCTCCACACGCTGCACACACGTCTTTATTGTATTGATACACAGTAAACAGTTTCTGTGTGTGTGTGTGTGTGTGTGTGTGTGTGTGTGTATGTGTGTGTGTGCATGCATGTGCAGTGGAAAAGGTTTGTCATTCATTAGAGTGGAGCACAATCAGAGCTAAACTAGCCATGGCGGCCTGACTCATTATAAGCTGAAGGTTTATTTAAAACCTCACACTGCCTCATTCCCAATCCACTCACCGCCATATGCATACAGTAATTACACAAGTGAGGAGGAGGAGAAGGTTGGTGAGCTGCTGCTGTGTGTGTGTGTGCGTGTGTGTGTGTGAGAGAGAGAGTAGGAGAGAGTGAGCATGCAAGCCTGTGCGTATGATTATTTTTCATTCCATGTTTCGCCTGAGTTCTGCCCCTATAACTGAGGATCTAATCAATCTGCCGGCTATTAAGTTTGTTAATTGATAATGCATACTAATTAGGCCTGGCTCCGTTACCACAGCGACGATGAGAAGGTGATTGTAGGCAGGAGTCCAAATGGACTTTTAAAGCAGGGAGCGTGAGGTGGAAGCCATCAATGCCTGTGCATGTACACGCACATGCTCATGGCACCTACACACACACACACACACACACACACACAGACACACACACACATGCACACACACATGTAAGCAAAAATGCATTAAAAAAAAGAAACTGTTGGACTGACCTCATCCAGCTGTGTTGACCTATGCCGTCATGTGTAATATATATACATCAAAAAAAATTATATATCACTTATTACTTATTTAGCATTTATAATCAATCAGTTTTCAAATGGTTTATAACACACTACAATGTAGTTATAAGAAAATATAAGGAGATTATTAAGTGTTTTTAATAGGCAGTATTTGTCAACATGTAACTTCTCCGTTATGACGCATTTTACATTATTACAATTGTGTTTAACTATTAGGGCTGTCAATCAATTGAAATATTTAATCGAATGATTGTCCATGATTAATCGCAAATTAATCACACACTTTTTATCTGTTCAAAATGTACCTTAAAGGGAGATTTGTCAAGTATTTAATACTCTTATCAACATGGGAGTGGACAAATATACTGCTTTATGCCAATGTATGTATATATTTATTATTGGAAATCAATTAACAACACAAAACAATGACACATATTGTCCAGAAACCCTCACAGGTACTGGATTTAGCATAAAAAATATGTTCATATTATTACATGGCATACTGCAGCCGAACAGGCAACAACAGCTGTCAGTGTGTCAGTGTGCTGACTTGACTATGACTTGCCCCAAACTGCATGTGATTATCATAAAGTGGGCATGTCTGTAAAGGGGAGACTCGTGGGTACCCAGAGAACCCATTTTCATTACCATATCTTGAGGTCAGAGGTCAAGGGACCTCTTTGAAAATGGCCATACCAGTTTTTCCTCACCAAAATGTAGCGTAAATTTGTAGCGTTATTTAACCTCCTAAAACTGAGCCTGCTACAACCTCCGAAAGATCGATTGCGTTAATGCGTTAAAGAAATTAGTGGCGTTAAAACGATTTTGCGTTAACTTTGACAGCCCTATTAACTATATATTCATACATTCATTATCTGTTTATTTGCCAGCCTCTTCTTATTGGTGCCCACAGTTGCAGTTGTTGACAAATACAATTATAAACACTGCTTACAATACATTACAGTGTGTTATAAACCATATATAAGATGTATATATACTACTTAGAAATACTTAATGGTGGGAGTGGGGATTTTACTGAGACACCCTTTATAAACAGTTGGTAAATAACTAATGACTTTATTAATGGTTAATACATATTTACTAATGCATTATAGATTTGTTATAGGCCATTAATAAGAACAACTTTAGGATTGCCAATCTGTAAACAAAAAAATAATATTAAATAAACAGTTTCTAACATTTAGGGGGATCTATTGGCAGAAATTGAATATAATATTATTAAGTATGTTTTCTTTGGTGTATAATCACCTGAAACTAAGAATTGTTGTGTTTTTGTTACTTTAGAATGAGCCGTTCATATCTATATGAGGAGCGGGTCCTCTTCACAGAGCCGGCTGCCATGTTGCTACAGCAGCCCAGAACGGACAAATGGAAATAGATAGGGCCATTCACGTTTTCATATTTTTGCATCGGCCATGTAGTTCTCCTACAAAGCAGTTACACAAACCAAGTAACAGGCAGGCAGAGAGGGTCATCACAGCTTGGCATGTGGGAGCAGTTTCAGTTGGTTGCAAACTGCAACCTCACCACTAGATGCCGCCAGATCCTACACACTGCACTGTTAAGTTAATATAGCAGTAGTGTGATGTAACTAAGTACACATGCTTGACTTAAGTACAACTTGTTGTTTACTTGAGTATCTCCATTTCATAATACTTACCACTATATACCATATACTAATACCACTATCAAGTAAGTAATATATTGTTTTTACTCCACCATAATTATTTGACAACTTTAAAGTTACTTTACATACTTAGATTTTACATACAAACATGGGGAGCTTATAAGATACAGTATTATGTAATGTTATATATTAAGCTACCCAACAGTATATCAAACAGTTCAAATTAACCCCCAATACCACCACCACCACCAACAACAACAGTAAAATGCTGCTCACACATAGTACATCAGTAAGAATAAGCCAATAATATAATATATAATACTATAGCACCATTTTTTTAATACATTATGAGTACTATTACTTTTGATACTTTAAACACATTTTGCTTTTAATACTAATATTACTGAAGTGTTAGTTGCATGGGGTCTTTTTATATTCCAGCATTGCTACATTTGCTTATTAAGTAGCGTCTCAATACTCTTGATTTATGAAAATATTTACATTTTTAATTACAGACTTGATTGTTTATTAGAAAAACTAAATTTTTACCAAAAAGAAAATCAGCCAAAGGGATTTTTCACAACCTAGCAACTCAAAACTTGTTGTCATTAATGGCTTGTGAGTGATCTATAAAACATTAGTAAATTATTATTTAACCATTAGTAAAGCCATTAGTTACTAAAGGTGCCTTATAAGGAAGAGGTACTAAAAGAACATTCAGTGTAGTAAAACCACCACATTTAACCACAGGGCCACTGATGACAGTTAGATCCCAATAATGGAAAAGTCGAAAACAACATAATGCAAAAGACCAAAAAAAAAAGATTCAATTATTCTGCAGCCTAATGGAACAAAGTTGATCTTAATTGCAAAACAGCAATTTGTGTTACATTCGAGTACATTACACAACACCGACTCAAGTAGCAGGTGTGTGCTTTAATCATGTGTGTGTGCTTTGCCTCTGTTTGTCTAGCTCACTGCCTCTCCATTTGTTTTGTGAATTAGATATAGACACACTCGGAGACACATGCACGTGCACACATGCACACAAACCATTTATCACCTGCCCCAGACCCTGAATTATTATCTCTGTGGTTCAAGGTCAAGGAGATGCAGCAGGTAAATTGAAGTCTGAGAGGTCAGCGCGGTTTGATCTCTCTGTTTCTTCGTATACTCCTTTGGAGAGAGAAAGCCGGGAAAAGGACTGGTGTTCTTTCTTTTTTCCCGACGGTGATGATAAAGACATTACCTTGATTCGTCTCTGACAGGCCTCGTCTCTCCTCAGTTACGTCTATAACCTCATCCCCTCTGACCCGTGTCACTTCCTGCTGTCCAACAGGAAGTAGTCCCCTTGACTCACCTCTGCACATGTTGTCACACCAGAATGTCACAGCTACTCAAACATCACTCCACCTTGTTGACGGTTATGCGAGTGTGTGAACATACACAGCAGAGACAGTTAAGGTAGTCAGGGCTCGTCTGTTTGTCTATTGCTGTGATGTTACTGTGCAGAGGAGGATATTACCCTCATTACCTCGTGATGAAGAGCTCAGTAGATGGTCATATCACTGATTTATCCTGCCCGCTTTGTCTGTGTGACTGATGGCGTTGTACACACAGGCCAATCCCTCATCAAACTATTCAGTCTTTGACAGATTGGGCTTTATAAATGAACCAAACATGTTCAGGAAGATTAAATCGCCTATACAAAACATTTTAATTGAGTCATCTGTATGTTTGGATTTCCTCTTAGATATTTTTTTTAGGGGGGGGTTGTGTTTCATCCTCTGGATGTAGATTTCCATCTCATGGCTTTGTTAAACCACACATATGAAAACACAGTTCTGCTATGCTCTCTTCACCCTTCCTCCAACCTCTTATTACTTTTTCTTTGCCTCTTTTTCTTTCTCCTCTCATCACCGTCCCCAACTCCGTGTATCTCCAAATGTGCATGTGTTGCATGCTTTGTGTGTGTGTGTGTGTGTGTGTGTGTATTCACCGGGCACATGGCTGCACGCACGTGTGTATTTGTACTCTGTGAGCACTGTGTGTGTGTGTGTGTGTGTGTGTGTGTGTGTGTGTGTGTGTGTGTGTGTAAGGGGGGGCAGAGCAGCCAGCTGGGTTGGAGGGGTAATAAAGAAGGAGAATCAATAGGCCATGCAGTAGAGCCAAGGTGCTGCCATTTATCACACCGCCTCCATGACTTCCATCATTCATCATGCCCAATGAGGCAGCAAATAGGAAAATGACTATTTGTATCAAACACATCTGCACTCATCCACTGAGGTATTTTATTCCCATTAACTCAAAGAGTAGAATACGCCAGTTTCAGCTGCTGCTGTTGTTGTTGCCGCTGTGTTTGTGTGTGTGTGTGTGATTTCTATTTGTTCAGGCTTGTAGTTGTAGATTCATTGGGAACACATTCATGGCTGCTGTTGTTTTTTCCTGGAAAAAAAGAAAACGAATGTGTGCTGTGAGCCCTCCAATCCCTGTGTTGATGTGTTTAGCCTCCATCTCCCCCCCCCTCTCTCTCTCTCTCTCTCTTTTGACCTGTTCTCTCCTTTACTCCACATTCCTCCTTGTTTCCAAATCTTCCTCTTTCTGAATCCATGGAGTGATGGTGCGAATAATATCTCACGGCTGTAAGGAGCCATTACATTAAGCTCGCCTTTCATTTTCCCCTATAAATTAGCGGCGACACTGGTCTGCCCAGGGGTTGAGGTGTATATCTGTATGTGTGTGTAGCCTGTAGGGCTGTGGGGTGTAGAGGGGTGGACTGTGGTCATTATGGTCTAATATCCCATGAAATGGTGAAATTATTATGCAGCCTATTTTATGAGCTGCCTGCGAATATTAAAGAAGGATATTTTGTGTGATATCCCTCCCATAAATCAACCTGATTGTGTTTGTTTTTGGCTTGCTTTCTTCCCTCTTAATAAAACCCCGGTCGCAGTAATTCAGGGTCTCTGCTGACGGACTCAATCCAAATTTTTGCTTTCCATGAGTCAAATGTTCAAATAACTACTGTTTGTTATCAACCTTATACTGTATATATCGGTAGCTTGAAAACATAACCTATTCACAAGCTACAACCTTGTTTTGAGAGAATTTTCCACATTATACTGCTATTAAGAAGAAATAATTTTAAAATAGAGCAGTGACAATTAGTCGATTGGGCAGATTAATTAAAATGTATCATCGTTTCAGTCATTTATGAAGTCACATTGCCAAACTTTCTCTTTTTCTAGCTTCTTAAATTTGAGATTTGCTGCTTTTTTTGGTTTTATATCACTATAGATTGAAAGTATTTGGGTTTTGAACTGTTGGTCAGACAGAAATTGTGATGAGCAAATTTTTTTTCTTTACTATTTTTTGACATTTTGTAGACCAATCAATTAATTGATTAATTAAAAACATAATCTGCAGATTAACAGATGATAAAAATCCCTGTTGGTTACATTAAAAAATTGAATGTTGGCTCAGTTAAGCACTCACTTCCATTGTCAAAATATTTCAATTACAAGTCTAAAATGTATACACATTTTTATACAGTACATGCACACAAAAAGGAAAATAAATAAATAAATAAGTTGACACATTTATATTCAAGTGTTATCATTCCTGTAAAAAAAGTCAAGCCATTCTTTGAAAAGTGGCAAAGAAACAGCCTATAGACACACACAAGCAGACTTGGCGTGGTGAGATAAGACTATACTAATCTTCATTGCTGTGGCTTTGAAGGAGAGTGTAATGTACCAAGGTCACTTAACACATCTATCTCTGAGACATTCATCAGTGCTCTTAGCGTCTCTCTTTTACTGCTGTCTGATCTACGGCTCTCAGCGGGTTGAAGCCCTCACATGAGGAGGACACACACTCCACTATCACCAGCTGGAGCCTTCATGTAATACTGTAGCTAAGAAACACCTCAGAGCTGAAGTGTATAACCGTACCTGAGGTCTTGAACTCATTTTTTAAATTCTCATTAACTTTAGAAACTAATATTTCTAATAGTGTTAATGCGTGTGAACAGGGTATTTCCTCTTTTTGTAGAGCTTATTATATTTAATAGTTGATATGCTAGAGGTGGACTGTGTAAGAGGCAACTAGGGTTAACATCATTACCTACTCACAGCCTCATAATCATTACTGATTGGACAAATTTCTAAAATTACCTTCTTTATTACCAATTACATAGAACACTTAGCTTTCTCAATATCAATCAGCACACTGTGATAATGCATAATTAAGTCTCACAGACCAATCTGGATGAATTATCTAATATAAACCTAATGACAAAATCAAAGACTTCTTAATAAAACCATACAGCCATATTGTTTGTTAACTGAAAAGATAACCGTGGGCCTCCTGCTAATGCTTAATAAATCACTGATCAGACGCCTAAAGTTAATTCCATTACATAGGTTTCATCACAAATGTATATTCTTATTCATCTCACTGCAGTAATATTGTGCTTTTGGACTGAATATCAATCAAAATATATTTTTTATATATATATATTTTAACTTTATTATTGACAACGCATGGATTTCTGCAACATTTCCTGCAGAGAGTATAACTGTAAAGCTCTCGCGTTCACCCTGAGTGCTTCTCGAGCGCACGTGGAGACGTGGCCGTGCCCGGTGCGCGCCCCCGCCTCTGCTTCCTTTGGGAGCTGAGGCAAAGTCACCGACCGCAAGGGGATGGCTTTCAGATTCATAAAATTCATAGAATTTTTCACAAATGGATGAACACAATTTCCTCCCAATTTCCTCATTATGCAAATATGCAAAATATCAAATCTAGACCAATTAGGGACCGCTACGGCTTCAATTTTACCGGTTTAAGCTGTAATTGCAGAAACCCTCAAATAATTACGCGGCTAATTGGGGATATTTGTGACAGATACAACAAATTCTCCCCACAAATTACATTTCATCCGAGGGACCACCGCGCCCCACTGAAACCCTACCGAGGCCTAATTTCTCTTACATAATGAAAGGAACTGAAAACTTGTTATCACATTTGAGCACTGCGCTGCTTTGTAATGTGGAATGATCAAACAAATTAAGCTGAAATTCATACATATTTCTCTAATCTCTTTCAAAGGCACTTTATTTGTAAAGGAAATAACTCCGGGTCGTTCCAATAAGAGCCATAATAGGCAGTTAGAGCGCGTGGAGGAGAGGCAGGGAGGGCGCATACAGGACGTCGGCATCTCCAGATGCACGAGAGGAGGAAAACACGCGCAGTCACCTTCAAAACTTCAGCGGCTTCGCGCATGTTGGGAAGGTTTTTTGCTGGAGCTCTGGTTCGTCTTCTGTCTCTCCTCCGGGATGCATCACCTCCTCGCAGGTGACCATCTCCCAAGGTCACCAGGCCATCTGTGGACGTCGCACATACACATAGACGTGCACGCTCACGCACGTGCAATACACACGCACATACACGGTCCATAAACGGCCTGGCGCTGAAATGGAGCTGCTCTATGTAAACAGGCCGCGCGCCGGCGAAGCAGAACTGCGCCTATTTGTCAGAAAGGCTCATAAATACGATCGCTCCTGATATCTCCATCTCTCCGTTTACAAATGGAGAGATACAAAGAGGAAACGCTCTAGTGTTTTTTTTCCAATTTATTTACGCAAAATATTATTGTAAAAATAAAGGTAAATGCAATGTATTTATTATTATTTTATTATTTATTATTTATTATTTATTTGAAATCTGCGTAATTTATTTCTAATAGCCTCCATGTTTGGGATTATGAATTAGAATAACAACCTTTAAAATATTCTATAAAAGTACTGTTTTGATTATGGAAATGCCTGCTATTGTGAAATTTCTGTTAGATAATATTTACAGTGTGTTTTAACCTATAGCCCCAGCTTTTTTTCTCTCACACATTTTCACACTTTACAACGTCTAATTTCAAATTTCCCAGTGGTCGCTTCATTTTGCAAATGATTGCAGTTAAATAAGACGAAAAGCCCAGTATCATTTATAACAACAACGGGTTCATCAGTCATATCTCTTAAATTTACAGGAGCCACTTTGTGCAGGTGTAATCATTTTGTCAGCCAATCATTGCAGGTGCCTCCTAACCTTTAAAAAGTGCCATGATTTCTCTCCAGTTTGTGCTATCAATCATTTTGTTAGAGAAGTTGTCACTTTTGTGGGCTGCTGGATATCTCATTTTGTTGGGGGTGGGGGTGTGGGGGAAATCCCTCTTCAGTTATGTGATAATAAAAACGACCTATCTGTTTGAAATACAGGCGGTGTGCTTACACATCAACTGCGTTGTTTACACAAAAGGAAAACAAGAAGGTGTGTGTGTGCGTGTCTGAGTGTGTGCATTGGTTCATACAGTAGGCTATATACTGTATATAAATTCATGCAGGTGTGATTGATGAAAGGACAAAGTGTTAGTACCGGGGACAGGAAGTGGACCCGGCCCGGGAAGACAGAGGTGTGCTCTGTTTCTGTCACATGGAAACCCAATTCATCCCTCCATCTCTCTTCCATCCCTCCATCAATTCATCCCTCCATCCCTCCATCCACCCCTCCACGCACATTCCCACAGCACCGCAGTCTATTTCAGTCTGTTTGTATGAGTAATCCGCTGACCTCTCTCTCTCTCTCTCTCTCTCTCTCTCTCTCTTTCTCACCCCTCAGTCAGACCCGTTTATGCTGTGATTTTCTGGACACGACCGTCACTGACACCGGATAGATGAGGCTAATCTCAGCCGCAGGCAGACTGTCAGACAGCTTTGCTGAGGCTCTGGGTGTAAAATGGCGCTCGGCTGCCCCGTTTTTCTTCTTCTATCTCTCTTTCTCTCTATCCCTTCTTTCTGTCTGTCTGTCAGTCATACAAACACCTGTGCGATGGCATGCAATGAGAACCTGCAATGAAGACCAACTCACTCAAAATGTTTAGCTATTGTTGAAACTACTAGTCTTATTCTTAACACTAAATCAACACCTCTGACATAGTGTCAACTGAGGGTGTACAAATATATATATCAAATATCGCGATATTATATTTTGTGATCTATTCTCAAAATATGGATTTTGAATGAATAGTTTACATGCAGAGATTAACTCAGTCAATACTTTATTTAAAGGTCTCATATTGTAAAAAGTGAGATTGTCAGGTCTTTTACATAATAAAGCAGGTTTAAGTGCTTTATAATAAACTATCAAAACACTCAAAATACTGAGAAATACACACGGACCACATTCAGAAATTGCACGTTTGGAACAAGCTGTTAGGATTTCTGTCCATTTGTGATGTCACAAATATACAATATATAGACCATTACACGGTTTTAAACATAAACTTTCTAAATGTGTCCTAGTTTATTTCCTGTTGCAGTGTATGTGAATAATATCAGCTGACAGGAAGTAAACATGGACCCAAACTGTTGCCAAGCAATACAATTCTGTTGTAATTCCGTTGAAATGTGCTAAAACGGAGCGTTTCAGACAGAGGGTAAATACAGGTATATTCAGGCTGACAGTGGGAGGAAAATAAAGGATTTTTTTAACATTACAGCATGTAAACATGTTCTAGTAGAAACACAAAATACAAGTATGAACCTGAAAATGAGCACGATATGGAACCTTTAATTTGCAAACATGCCCTCTCAAAGTAATGATATATATGGTGGTGTGTTCTTTATATGACAGTTTTCCTAAAATTTGATTTTAAAAAATCGCAATATATCGCCTTGCTTACAGTATGACAATATATTGAATCGTATATCATATCGCCAGATTCTTTCCAACACACAGCCCTATAGTGTCAACAGTGTCAACAATTAATACTAAAGTTTCACAATTGCTGGATTTATTACACGGCTCGTATAAATTACACTATATTGTGCAGTGGTTTCTAAACACTTGAAACAATGTGCCCATGCAACACCTAAGTGTATGTCTATATATGAGGCTGTGTCATGTGATAGGCCTCTGTGTGTGTGTGTGCGTGCGCGCGTGCGTGCGTGCATGGCACCGTTTGTGTATGCATGTGAGTGGGTGTGCGCGCGTCCTCTCTAATGCCCTGTTAATTGCTAGACAGTGTTCCCACACACACCTCTACTAATGTCCCGCTTGCTATTCAGTCTGCGGCCTGAGCCTTCCTCCTCCCTCTCCCTTCGGTACGGATTGTTCCGTTACAATAGCAGCCTCGTTCACTGATTAGCTCACCTCGACAGAATTGCGATCAGGTTTCCCGTAAGATGAAGTGCACAATAATTACGAGAATTCAGAAATGGAAGAGATGCAAAGACATTTTCCACTATAGTGGTCCACACAGTGTCGGTCACAGGGTTATTATAGGGTTATTATAGGGGGTTTCAGTGACCTGCAGCTTCAGCACCTTGGACAGCTCCTATACTGCGGGCTCAGCTCAGGTGGTGCTGAAAGGAAAGCACACTCCCTTCTTCTTCTTCTAAGCTTCGAAGTCTTCTAGTTTTCTTTAATCACGACAATTAGAGCCAATATTTTCCCGCGGACCCTGACAGACGTTGCTTGTAAGTCTCTTTTCTCTCGGAGCGTGCCGCCACTCTCATTACAGCCGCTGATTAAAGCATAGATTAGCCAGCAGTGGCCCTGCGCGCTCCTCACCAACAGCTCGCTCAATATCAATTAGAGGCTGCGCCAAAAGCAGCATGTCCACCGGCGGCCTCTCCGTCTCCTCCTGCTTCTAGAGTTCTCTCACAGCGCTTTGAAAAATACTAGCCTGGTAATAATAAAATAGAAAGGAAAATAGAGCAGGGTATAGAGGGATTGGTGGGGGTGTGTGGTGATCATCAACCGTGAGGGAGAAATGAGAAAGGACAGTTAAGGCTGATGGAGCCTCAGCTATATACTCCAAGTGATGTAGGTCCATTTTAAACGTATGCAGCCGCACATCTGGCTGATATCTTTAAACCGTGGCCGCGGGCTCGCGCACCTCCAGAGGTTCAAATCAAGAGACGAAATAAAGGAAAAGTCACTTAGGCCTATTAGTCAGGCCAGTGTAGCCTACCTCTGCGGAGTTCATTTTGGAAATAATGAATAGTATGTGTGGATACGGAATGAAAAGCCTTTCAACCCAGCATCAGTAGGTCGTTCCGGCTTAGAGAGAATTAATTCACATTCCTCCTCTTCTCTGACCTCCTTGCCTCGGTGTAGAAATGAGGCTAATAGCGTCTGATTTCATTTATTGACTACATTAGTGGAGATATTTCTGTCCAACTGTATTGATTCCATATCTAATATACCTATATATTTTTTAGAGGAATGGAAATGAGTTGTGTTTGGTTGTGTATAATAGGCCCCCACTCAGTTCAATTAGGCTTAAATTACATTTGTGTTAATGGTGGTTTCTTTATTTTTGTAGCACTGGAAACAATTTGTGAGTAAGATAGTAAACTGTTGAATTGTCTTTGTGGAGTTAATATGATGGCATTGCCTTTACAATAATTTATCAATCACAGTGACTCAACACCAGACAAATAATTCAGCCTAGTTTGGATCATTTAAAAGAAAATATTGATGAATTTAATCTCCCATGCCTATCACAGCGTTTATGACTGTAATACATTGTTGAAGGGTCACTGTGTGAAATTCTCAAATATAATTGACTGTCATGCAACAACAGTAAGCCTTGATTGGCTCTTTACCACCGACGTCCCCGACCTATTTATCCACAATAACCACGTGGTAAATACAGCGCCTAACCTTCGGTGTCCACTAACAGACAGCCTGTCCAATTAAAAGTGGCCATCGATTATAGATAGCTGCCTGCTGGCATATGAGGGAGACAACGTTGGATGCTATGCCACTGCCAATACAGGCCCCAGTTAGCCATGAACTAACCAGAGCTGACACCAGCATATTAGATGTGGACTGGGTTAATTCACCTGCAGTTGGCCCCTGTGTTGGCTCTATAGCGCGTTGGTTTACCTGCCCAGTCTAAATGCTGATCATTAAGTTGCTTCCAGCAGCCATGATTGGTGCAGAGGGGCTCATATCATTGATTAAAAAGGAAGGCTGATATCCTTCCCCCTTTTTTTCTCCCACAGCAGTCGGGCTGGAGAGGTTTTTAAGATCAAATCACTGAGCAATATTTCATGCTGCCATTTCTACATGGTTTATATCTAATGGCATTTTGTCATTTTAGTTTTTTGTTTTTTTTAATATGATTTCAGACCGAGCAAATGTGTCACACACACCTTTTAAATAAAAAAAAACAGTTAGTTAATGGCGTGAGGCTGTGAGAATATGACAGCCTTAATTTGTATGTATGTGCTGAAATGGGCCCTTGGCTCCTAGTTATCCCTTGTTATTGTGTGTGAAAGCCTCTGAACCTAATTCCAATTTTTTCCCCTTCTCCTATTTTCCAGCAAGCTGCTTTTCCATTAACTTTGGGAAAACACGGTGGCAGGTCTATTTAAAAAAGCCCCAGCTCCACCCTTCCCATAAGCGCCTCAGCTCAGGAAAATAAGAAATTAAGAGCAGGGACGTTTCATCATCAGATCAGCCTCCCTGTCTGTCTGTCTATCTATCTTTCTATTTATCTATCTATCTATCTATCTATCCTCCATACACAGAGAGGCATCCTCCAGTGGGCGGGACAGGAGAGCTTTACCTTAGCATATGTTAACTATTACATGATGTCTTGATGGAACACAACCAAATGACTGGTAATTGACATAAAATATGACAAAGTGTTTGAGTCTTTGTGAGGAAAGCGTCTCGTATTACGGCGGATCAGCTCCGTAATGTGACTGATTAATGAAAGATCGGCCTCGCGCTCACTCAGCTGATTCTGTGAAAAATGAGTTTTGTGTTGTCATTCCGACAAGCCGGCAACCACGGCCGGAAAAGACTATTAGCCGGAATCATTATCAATAGCCATATTTTCAAACTCTATTATGGCAATCAGGCTGGAATTTATTCAATAGATTTAGTTCATTTGGTTGTAATTGATAAATAATCAAAATTTATCAATGTACTTGCACACATTTCACTAACAATCAGGGAAAACTGCCCCATTTACCAGCTGACTTGGTCCAAATTAGAGCTAAATTGATGATCAATTAATCTTGGGAGGGGTAAGCTGCGCGGTGTTTAGCAGAGAAGCAGCAGAAATGTGGCGGAGTGGATGGAGAGGAGGGAGGAGAGAGAGAGAGAGAAGAGAGGGAGGAGAGGAGAGGAGGATAAAGAGAATGGATGGATGGGAGAATGTGAGAGACGAGCTGAACTGGCTGGGTGAGTAGAAAACACGAGGAAGCTGCGAGGAGACAACAGAGAAATACAACAAGTGTGTGTGTGTGTGTGTGTGTGTGTGCTTTCTCTATTTATTTGATATTAGATTATATATAAGTTTTACTGCATTGCTCTTGCATTGTTCCTATCATCACACAATAGCTCACTTTTAGGATGTGTGTTTATGTGCACATGTATCTTTCTTTCTCTCTACAGCATATATGCATTGGCCTGTGTGTGTGTGTGTGTGTGTGTGTGTGTGTGTGTGTGCCTCTATATGTCTCAGAGTGAGTGAGTCATACACACACTTGAAGTATCAGGTAGATCAAGTTCGGCAAGTCGGAGTGAGCAAGGTCAAAGAGACTGATCCCATTTATTCTTTAATTTGCCGAGGCATTAAATTGCATGACGTGGCTTTGCTGCAGTTTGATAATTACCAGCACATGTTTCTAATTTCAAGCTACTCAGAGACACTACTGACCCAAGTCCTCCCCTTTTATCTGGTGTTTTAGGAGCACAAGTGTGTGTGCAGGAGGTATAGGCTATGTGTGTGTGAGTGTGTGAGAATATGTTATGTATATGTCTGTTTGCTACTCGAGTAATCACAACTTATTCCCACCATCTATTAAATCATCAAAGATGTTTTACTTAATCCTCTACATTCCCACAAAGCATCTCTCTCTCTGGTTCTTTCATAATGCATTAAATATTACATCATTGTGTCACTGATCATTGGTTAGCCCCTTGTTATGCTGCCGTCACCTCACTTTTTGTGGTTAAAATGAGTAAAGCTGGAGATGTTTTCAGGCTGCAGTGTAGAGAAGAGTCTCGTTTCAGTGTGTCTGAGGCTCGCTGGCACCTGTAATGTAAGGCACTCATTACCTTCAATGATGCATTACAGCTTCCTAATGATGGAGCCACAGTAATGGACCTAACTAATGACCGGACTTAAGAAAGAACATATTCTAATAGCTGGAGCAGAACTGGAGGGAAAGTCAAGGTGTCGGGGAGGAGAAGGAATTAGATCTGTTGGACAGCTGACTGAGGTCAGACTGTGAATACAATAGATTATTAAATATTTAGCTTCTGTTTTAAATGGGATTAAGTTAAAATAGGTATTTATGCAGGGGAATTAAATTAACACAGGAGAAAAAAAGCACATTCATTCACTGCTGCCAGTATAATGAAAACATACAGCGCTCATGACCAAGTGGAGTCAAGCTTTTATCAGAATTGTATTGCAAACCTCAGTAGATGCTTTCAGCCAATAAGCTGTCAAAACACATTTCAGAGGAGATTTGTTTTGCTGTCGGCCTTAAACCCCGAATTTCCAAAATGTCCAGTTTTCAGACAGAAAGAAAAACAACTTTGATTTCAAATTGATCACCACACATTTGAAGGATTTAATTCAGTTTCAAAGGTGTAGAAATGTGTCACCATAGACCTTTTTAAACTTGACAACATAAACATTATAAATGGGCCCAATTGTATTTCCTGTTGCAATGCTTGTTAATGCTTAATAACTTTGACCAAAGCTGTCGCCCTAGCAACAGAATGGCAATGAAAATGTCTATAGATATCCTATAAATTAAACTACATTTGTGAAATTACCAATTTTTTTTTTTTGCAGGTCCAGCCTCAGTGATATAACTTAATATATGCTCTATATGATTTGGGTATATATACATGCATATTAACCACCAGCTTCAGCAGCCCCGCTGGTCCTTTTGTTGTTGGGACTTCCAGTGACTGTGTGTGACGTTCAGGGCCGCCACCTTTTAGTCAATTAGGTGACTAATCAGACGTTAAATTCTCTTAATCGTCTAAGAGAATTATAGTAGAATAGTCAATATTTATGGTCTCTTTGTGGGGAACGAGCTATTATTAGTCATTAAATCATCACAACAGCACACATATGGTACAGTTTTATCCCCTTCTGCAGTCACCTGGAAAGGAAACCAGGATTGTTGTGGTTATGTTGAGAGTTTAAGTGGAGATGTGTGTATTTCTGATATATGAGGCTGTGTAAAGTGGTGATGAATTTACGGTGGGGTCTTTTGGGCGCATGGCAGAAAACAAACCTCCTGATTTTGCCTCTAAAATCCACAGTAGATGTCCAAGAGCTACATAAGTCCACCCCATATAACATACATGGGCAAGTGATGCTGTGTAATCATTAATGCACATTTCGTTGGAGAAGTTGAACCAGTAAACATGTTGAAACATTCCACCTTTATGATTATTATTGACTGGCATGAGGTGCTGAACTTAATGCAGATGAAGCACACATGCCTTTAACTTTATTGTTGTTCACTCCGGCTGTTTCTCTTCATTACAAAATGATCCTAAACATAGAACACCTGAAGAGTAATGAGACATTTTTAAAGCTGCTGCTGCAGAGACTCTGAACACCACTGCGTTAATGACACCTATTGTGACTTTCATTGCTATTTTAATAACCACCACCACCAAGCACACGCGCGCACGCACGCACTCACGCACGCACACCACCACCACACCGCGCTCTCCGTGCCACACGCCTCCTCTTCCTCATTAAGGAAATGGCTCTTCTTTTGCTGATTATTTTATTTGAAGGCGTGATTACCGCTCTGTCCAGCAGATCACGCAGTAACGGAGAGCAGGCGGAGGGCAGGGGGCCTAATTGGGGCAAGAGATGCGCCGGGTGGTGCAGCCTGCAGGCTGGGTGGCCGGAGAAGAGGAGAGCCTCTAATGGGTCTGTGTCTGTGGCTCTCTCTACCTCTCTGCATCTTCCTCGGGCTCGCATGCAACGCACTCATCGGTCTGCTTCTTATTCCTCCGGCTGTCATCAAATCACCTGCACTAAACTACAGTGTGAGATTTTTTTCTGCAGATTGTAAATCGATTTTTCCTTTAAGATTTCTATAACTGAGTGAATGCAGATGCGTAATACAGATGCAATAGGCCTGAGCATGAGAAACCAGCAGCTGGTCCATGTTCCACTGTTTGTTGTGGTTGTAAAGGATCTCATCCCTGCAGCATCTGCCTTCTGTTACTTGTATTATTTTTAACCTGTTCTGCAAAAAAGGGCCCACACATATGAGCAATGGATTTAACGCAGTTTGATTGCTAAAAAAAGCGCGGAGAGGGTGGACACGGAATTCTTGATCTTTGAAATTGCTCTACAAAATTGCATTTGTTTTTGGTGCGCTTCCATTAAAAGTGTCTCCTCGCGTGTAAACAGCCGTTCCGCACTCAGATGCGCCGCATTAACCCGCGGGAGGATTGTATGTGAGTGTGTTTTTTACTGGGGAAGATTGATGCGGTCCAGTTAGGGAGGCTGAGTGAGACATAGACCCATTTCAAGTGGGTTCCTCTTATTACAGCAATAAGTTACAGGCTGAGGATCGGACAGCTGAGGGGATGTCTGCTCATCCGGGCTGCTTTCACTGCAACACAACCACAATATCAATATTTATCCTTCAGATATAGTCAACAATAACTACACGTGCCTTATGTTATGTAAATAGGACGTCCATATTAATGATTTAGATTATGTTTGCATTGTCCTTGAAAGCTATGCATATTTTCAAGAATAATAATCCAATATTATGTATTACAATTAAATAAATATCTGTATGATAATTATTTATCTTGTCTATATTTTTCTTCAGAAATAAAACAGAAAATAAAGAACAATTACTACTTACCCAACACGATTTTTATTAATAATAATAACAACAACAATAATAATATTCAAAAATAGCCTCTGATAATAAATTAAATAATGGCCTCAAAATAATTAGAATTAAATTAATGCAATGTATTATCACACTTAATTCGTAATGTACATAACTGTATCATTGATAAATATTTTAGCAAAATAATAATAATAATAATGATAATAATAATAATAATATTAAAAATGATCTCTGACCTGAATGAGTTAATTTCAACAATGAAGTTTTTATTTATTTATTTTCGTATTCCATCAGTTGTCTTCATGCTTACTCTGATTGGAGATCAAACAACTTCCAGAGCATACAGACCGTCTCTCCTAGCTCAAGCCCTTCACAAACGCAGGGTTGGCCTTACAAACTCCCAACACACGGAGTCCCTCTCCTCTCCTCTCCTCTCCTCTCTCCTCTCCTCCTCTCCTCTCTCCTGGTCTCTACACGTCTGAATCAAACGGATCGAGCCTCTGCTGCTGCTGCTGCTGCTGATTGCTTCTCCTGAACCTTCGGGAGCTGCTCACAGCTTTCCTCATCTCAGTGGACCATGCACCACCAGTCCATTTCCACAGGTTTTCACGCTGTGCCACATCAGGCTATACTTCCCCACGTCCCGGCAGATTGCGGTTGAGGAGCATAAAAGATGAGCTGCCTGTATGTGTTGCAGGAGGAGAGAGATGGAGAGAGAGAGAGAGAGAGAGAGAGAGAGAAAGAGAGAGAGGTATACTCGCTCGGACGCCTCCTTTGTGCGGCTGCAAAGCAACCCATTTAGTCCCAGGCTGGTGGTCCATTCAGCGGCTTCACCCTGACATCTGCCAAAAGCCCTCTCTATAGCAGCAGCACTGTCTGGAGCAGTGCGAGCAGGGCGCAGATCAATGGCTGTCCTGTTAATTGTATAATAGACCTACTTATGGACCTCTGCTAAAGGGGGCACAATCGTTTAGGGTCCACCACGTCTGAGTCTGTTTGAACCAAACAGGCCTAAATACCTTTAATTGCGCACGCGTTGATGAAAAGTCGATGGGAGTTAAAGCGGCCGATCACTAACGGAGCTTAAATCCATCTGTACTCGTTTATTTATTTATTTCCTCGATTTGTCTCCACAAATCACCTGCCATGGGGGAATGGGAGCGATATTCGTTTTGTTTGTGATCCAAGGACGGGAGGGGAGTGCATGTGGGGCTCTGAGGAGAGAAGAGGAGAGGAGAGGAGGAGAGGAGAGAGGAGAGGAGAGGAGAGGAGAGGAGAGAGGAACTGAGAGGAGAGGAGAGGAGGCCTGGCGTTATAAGGCTCCTCACCTCCTACATGTTTGGATTTTATATGACTAAAGTCCACACTGTGATCTGTACAGAAAACACCCAATCTGTTATCCCTGTCAATAAGAAATGAAACAGCATTTTATATAAATATACAATGAGTTATCAGCCAGAAATGTGTTTTAATTTATAGATGTTTTTGGGGGAAATGACTCTTCCCTCTCTGAAGTAGGGTTACTGTCTGTAATCGGGCTAATTGACACAGTCCAGTGATTTGAAAATTGAGATTTTGATATGGCTAATTATTTAATGGCAATACATTTTCTGGCTCAAATAACCGTGCGCTCCTGTCTCCTCCATGGAGCAAAAAAATAAATAAAAGCAGCCCTTCAAGCAATGAGCTCACCTGCAGTATTTTACGTATATATCCATCTCCAAACATGGAGTCCTGTCATGGCACACAACGCTTATATGAGATTAAACAAACACATTAAGATGTTTAACGTGGAATAATTTGAGCATGAAAAGCTAATAAATCAGAGGACGGAATGGCAGAGGATTGAATTGAATTGTAGGGTTTCGTGCGCGTTTTTGGATCTGTGCGCGCGCGCTGCCTGCGTGCGTGCGTGCGTGCGTATATGTGTGTTAAAAAAAAAAAGAAAAAAGAAAGAAGAGGGGGAGTCACGTCTCTGACATTTCCCAGCTCCAGCTCTGATTGGCTCTTATTTGAGGAAGCTCACGGGTTCTTTCAACTAATAAGCGCCTCCCCGTCGCTCTAAAGGACATTATAATGCAAGGGACCTCCTTTTTTAACCACAAACCGAATTTTCGTTCATTTAGACGATATATACTTTTTAAATTGCCCAAAGTTGTGGGATTTTTTTGGAGCGCGTTTCACCCTGGAGCGGTACGCCATGCTCTCTCACGCCGACCTCCTGGATGCTCGGCTCGGTGAGTTATCCTCACTAAACTCCGGCCCTAAACTCCAGTGTAAGATATCCAACTTCTTATTCATCCTTGTGAAGTGATAGATAGACTGTGTGCTTAATTGTGTTAACAGCTAAGTGGTTTATCGTTGCTTGAAGAAGCAATTCTTTACAGTAATTTATCAGGAATGATCTGACAGCAGAAATTATGGTGTAAAAATGACGAGCTATATTGAGTTTATTTGTTGTACTCTTTGAATTAATGCATGTCTGTTGTCATAAAGAAGCAAAGCTATTTTCATGTAACTCTCATTTTAAAGACACTGTGAGGTTTGCCATGTATTTACTCTCCTCCTCATCCTCATCCTCTCAGGGATGAAGGATGCTGCAGAGTTGCTCGGACACCGAGAGGCTCTGAAGTGCCGGCTGGGTGGAGGGGTGCCGGATCAGGGGCATCCAGGAGACATGGCCCCTGGGTCGGACTCTGTAGAGGGAACCACCCTGCTGCCGGGAGAAGACATCGCCTCTGTGGGATCCAACTCTGCCGGCATGCCGGTGAACGGGAAGGATCAGGAGAAGCAGCAGCAGCAGCAGCAGCAGCCGCAGCAGAGCTCCAGTCAGTCCGCCAGCCAGAAACAGAAGCGGCACCGGACGCGCTTCACTCCGGCGCAGCTCAACGAGCTGGAGAGGAGCTTCGCCAAAACACACTACCCGGACATCTTCATGAGGGAGGAGCTGGCGCTGAGGATCGGCCTCACCGAGTCCAGAGTTCAGGTAAACACATGTGCAATGTGGATTTAAAAAAGATGGCGTGGTGTGGCAGGGTGCGGCTCTTGGTCCAGATGTGATCTTGTATTGTTTTTCAGCCAGATGTAAATGTCCAAAATCATTCTTTAAATTAATCTGGAGCGCAAAATAGGATAGATTCACATCAGGAGAGGATTCAGGATCAATGCTCTCTCTGTGCGTTTTGCAGATAGTTTGGTCAATTCTAATATTTTGTAATTTACCATTATGTATTTTTATTATGTATTTGTCACTGGTCTTCTTGCCAGAAATGTTAGTTGTAGGCTACAAACGCTCGCTCAATATACTCCCTGTGTGGGGAAAGAAAGATTCGTTGTATTCTGATAATATTCAATAGTCCAATAATAATTGTAAAAGAAAATATACCAAGTCAAGCCTATTTTAATTTAATTATACAATTCAAATATCCCATGATTTGTTTAAGTTTAGCGTGATAGGAAGCAATATTTAATTCTAAGAAGCCGCGTCCAATCTAATATACAAGTGTCTCTGTCCAAGGTGCTGAAATATTTCTCACTTGCGGATAAAGAGCAAGAACCCGGTGCTCATATATTTTAAAAAAAAAATATTCAGATGGCTTTTACGCAATTCAGAAAATATTTTATAACGCCACCTGTGTGGTGACTGTCCCCGGAAATATTGAAATAGGGGGTGTGAAAGTTCTTCATTTATTTCTTTAGATTTGGCTAATTTCCGTTTATTTCGGCTTTGATCATTTTTTTTTATATATATACACACATATATACACACACACACACACACAAACATATATATATATATATATACCTTTACAAATTACCCTGCCAAAATAATGCCTAAGATATTATAGAGGACATATTTTAAAATTTCCCCCACAAAATATGACAAGAAAAATATATTTAGAATATCATTTGTGTGGCACATAGTTGTTGTACTTAGTGATGACATTTATAATTGTAGTTTATATTTTAGGAAATTGAACATATGATCCATTTCTTTTTAAAAACAATTTAAACCGGCCAACACATGCAGTGCTTATTTTTTGAACAAGCATGCAGGAACATAGCAGGCTCTAATAAACCAAACACATTATCAACCAATTTCAGTCTTATTTATAACAGTGAACGGGTTATTAACCAGTGATGTGAAATTCATGCAAATGATCCCAGTGAAAGCAATAAAACCAGTATAATCATTAGTCACCTTAATAATCAATTCTTTATTCTATATGTGGTGCAGCATGCGGGATCCTCTAACCGCGCGGTGCTGTGGGTCGGCTCGTGCTCGCTGTTGGTAAACATTAGTGCATGGTCTCGTGCAGGTTGCAGCCTTCAGTGTGGGCGTGTTGGCCCCGCGTGCGTGCGTGCCTCCACACAGCCGCTCCTTTTTAAAATGCTCTATCAGCGACGTCTTAATAGGACTCAAGAATATATTGTACTTTTTTAATGGAATGAGAAATTGCATTTTCTTTCCCCCCCTGAGTGTAATGGGTTTGGGCGACGTTTCACGGATGGCTGAGCGGAATGAGAGCGAGATTTCACTTTTAATACGGAGGCATCGACTCACGGCCTCGCGCGCGCATTAATCACGCCCGAGGACGATGAAATCTTTATAAAGCCCGACGGGGACGCGCATGAGGGTTTTTTTTTTTTTTTAAAGCTCGGTCTTGTGTTTGTGGTTGTGCGTGTGGATGAGTAAGTTTTATATTTACGTGGATTGTGTACAGTAATGCGGTCCATTTGTATTTAAAACCACACAATATTTAGGGGCAATTTTCAGTTAATCTGCTTGTAAATAAGATGTTAGAAAGATAAATAGTTCGGCCCACTGCTGCGGAACACCAGTAATAAACCCCTTGTGTTTGTATACAAGGCATCTTCAGCAGGCTGTTTTATTCACAATGAAAATCATAACCCTGACACCCTGACTGTTTCACCCATATGCGTCTTAAAAACAGAGGGCATTATGTTGACAGGAGCCGAATGGTTGATATTTACATTAGCCTCATTTTTTAAGAGGATTCCGTTCATGTTATAAAGGCTACTAATGCAATTTAGAACGATTCAGGAATTACACCTGATATTAAACAAGTCCTGCCTATTAGGCTATAGTGGCAGTGAATATATTCTGATAAGAGGTCCTTAGGCTAATTGCAGAAGGTCTACATTTATGTCTTGTTAATTTGGTTTGGCCCAGCTCATCACAGACGGTCCAGGGTCAGATTCAGACCAGGTCCCCCAACAGCTGGTAGAGAAACACTGTAGTAGGGTGGATCTCTAATCTCTAAACACCTTACACGCTATGTTTCTGTCCATGAATGGAATACAATTATAGAGACCTAATATATGATCCGTTTTGTTGTATTCATATTTTTAAGACCCTAATGTCCAATTATTGCATCAAAGTTAGTCTGTGTGTGGCGAGATTTAAGTGAGATTATCGTGCGTACATAGCATGTTTCTCCCATGGTTACACACACTAAGCCTACTATAGGGACATGTTTCCAACCTCCACCTTGATACCCTTATCACAGTGTAAGGCAGGCTTCTCGCTGCCTTAACTATAAACTTACTTGTTACTGAATTAAACTGCTGTGGGTAAAGCAAGAGCACGAGTAGAGCTTCGTCTGTGCAACAGGATCCACTTTAATGACTCAACTCAAGCCTATAGGACAATTGAACACCGATAACCTAAAAGGTGGCACATCACTTCTTACTTCATATCACTCCGCCAATCTTAATCATCCCTCACCTTATACAAGCAAGTAAGGTGCGCCATATTATATAGTTCCAGATCTAATTTAAGGAGCAGAATACAATATGTTATGTGTGGGTTTTTTTTTTGTTTGCTTTGTTGTTGTTGTTGTTTTTTTGTTCTTTCTTTTTGTCATTATTATTATTGTTATTTCTTTTCCTGGTTTTGTTTTGTTTTTGAATGTTGAGGTTGTTTTCACTAGTGTACTTGATGGGTTTGTCTGTAAACTCATCTACTTAAAAGTTGGTTTATAGACTGTTGTAATTACAAACAGTGGATTGCATAGATGAAAAAAACCTTGAAAAAAGTGAAAAAATAAAGTATATATATATATATAGATATATATAAAGAATACAATATGTATACTGTAAAAAATAAATCTTTACAAAAATAAATCTAATCTTACATTGCCCTCCCCTCTTCAGATGAAATGTCCTCATTTCAGAGTTTCTGAAAAATAAATCTAATCTTACAATAGTATGTTTGTCCCATGGTTACACACAGACTCAGCCTACTAGGACATGTTTTCCAACATCCACCTTGATGCCCTTATCACAGTGTAATATAAACCAATACTGCTCCAGACATATCGTCCTACCATTTTACCACTTATATTATTATTGATATGTTCTGTGATGTTCTGTTTTAGCAGTTACCATATCCTTTACTTTATTTATCTGCTTTTATTGTCTTGTGAAGCACTTTGTAACATCTGTTTTGAGAAGTGCTGTAAAAATAAATGTATTATTATTATATATATGTTCCTCAGTCTGTCCTCCTGATGGCTCACGGTTCCTGTCTCTCTCCTCTTGCAGGTTTGGTTTCAGAACCGACGCGCCAAGTGGAAGAAGAGGAAGAAGACCACCAACGTGTTCCGCTCCCCGGGCACGCTGCTCCCGACCCCGGGCCTGCCTCAGTTCTCTGCGGCGGCCGCCATGGAGAACAGCCTGTGCTCCTTCCACGCCAACGACTCCCGCTGGGCCACCGGGATGGGGGTGTCTCAGCTGCAGCTCCCGCCGGCCCTGGGTCGCCAACCGGGCATGCAGTCCCTGTCCCAGTGCAGCCTGGGTCCGGGTCCGCCTCCTAACTCCATGGGGCTCTCCAACGGCCTGTCCTCCAACGGCTCCGGCCTGCAGTCCCACCTCTACCAGTCGCATTTCCCCGGGATGTCGGCCTCTCTGTCCGGCCCCGGGAACGTGTCGGGCTCCCCGCAGCTGTGTAACTCCCCGGACAGTGACATGTGGAGAGGGACAAGCATCGCGTCGCTGCGGCGCAAAGCTCTGGAGCACACAGTGTCCATGAGTTTCACTTAGTGACTTTACCACCTCTATCTCCTCCTAACTCCCTCTCCCAGACAGCCTCTTCTTCTGTTTTTATTCCCGCTATTAGATCAAAACGAGAGAGCTAATCAGGCCTGAAATATGAGAAAATGGAGACTGTATTTGTGACTTCATCTAAAAGAAAAAGGACAACACTGATGGACAAATGGAAGAAAAAAATATCTTGGGTTTGGGGTTATTTATCTTGTTAATTCAAAAAGGATTTTATCAACTATTGATGATGAATACTATTGTAATGATCTCTAGACTTATAGGCCCGAATTACTTACCGAGAGCCAAACAATCGTCGTATTTACGTTTTCATTGAGTGCGTCTTTACGCGCTCGTGTTATTGTGTTCAGGTGAAGTTGTGTTATGTCAAACTGGTTATTTATAAGATTGGGTATATATTATATATTTTTTAACAGCCTACCACACACGCGCCATACTTGTATAGGTGGGCCTATTGAAGTGGGTCTCGGGCATGCACGGTGCATGTGGATTTAAAACGCTTGGATCATTTAAGGAGAAAACGATGCCCGATCAGATCAGAAGAGCAACTTTTGTTAGACGACCTCAGTCTCGTCTGCATGAGGCGGGAGCAGAAATCTAAAGAGGAAAAAAGAAAAAAAAAAGAAGAAAAACAATGATCTGTCAGTAGGCCTACGCTGTTTTAGGATGTTTTGTGTAGATAAAACATTCTTGCTATGTACCCGCTGGTCTTTTTTGTGACATGTTTTAACTTATTGTATGTAATATTACTTGACACATTTCTTAAATGTTTGATCTTACATCGCAATGCACCACATTGACGGGTTTGTACCAATTTAAAATGATCAAAAACAAATAAAAGTAATTTTCAAGAATGTCAAAACCAGAATGATTCATGTCTCCATTAAGTTTAACGAAATATAATGACCATTTTCTACCAATACCTATAGGCACTTTCATATATATAAATAGCCTATGTGTGACCCTCAGTATTGACCTTTACAGTTCTGGTAGGTTGTTGATGGGACTTGCAGTTTATTTGGATTATATCCATTAAAAATTAGAAAGGGGACTTTTACTATATTTTTACCGAGCTTGTAGTGTGTGCTATACTGTAGGCTTGACTATGTCATTTTGTTGCACAAACTAGTGGTCGTTGCTCAGTGGCCAGTGTGTGAGGTGACAGGGTTAAAGGGTTTATGAAGGGTGACTGGTCCCAGTGTGGCAGACAGGAGCGGTAAAGATGTCAGTGCTGGGATGTGACGGTCATTGCCTCTAACCATGACGGTCATCCCACTGAGCAGACTGGATGGACTGTAACTAAACAGGAGGAATCACAGGCCTCTCTCTCTCTCTCTGTGTGTGTGTGTGTGTGTCTATAATGTATACATAGTTTCTATATAAGTTGGCTGCTATGATCCTATACCTCACAAAGTAGATATGACACAATCAATTATAGTTGCAGCAAAACTGGACTTGTTATAATATCCAACTGGGGGTTATTATAGAAATGCCAGAGGAGATGAAAATACAGTTCTCATGGGAATGTTACAGAAATATTATGGCAACTGGAATTCCAGCACATTTCAGCCTATCAATAACCCTATTAATAGACTATATTATACCTATCAGCCTGTTTCTGGGTCACTGTCCTCTGATATCTGCAGGTTACTCCTATACATTGCATTAGGAGCCACATGGCGGCAACAATACCATATTTGCTAAGTGGCTATATGTACATACAGTATAAAGGCCAAAAAGCTAAACTTTGGGGTCATTAAAGTGACTGTCTTAATTTTTTTAGTAACAGATGGATCAGCACAGAGTCACTGTATAGCTTTCACATTATTATTCACACAGTTCTAAGTGCAGACAGGCCAGCAGAAACACTGGGAGACTTTGACATGGACCCACACACATTTTAGAAAATATAATTACAGCATAATATGAGGCAAATCTATAATAAATAGTTACACCTAGTGCTCAACATTGTACACTATAGGGCTGTTACGATATCAGATTTTCACTATATGGTTATCGTGGTTAAAAGAATTAATGATAATGATATTATCATGAAATTATACTATAGAAAATTAGAAAAAAAAATTAATTCTATCATTCAAATTCATCTTTTACTTTGTTAATTGTGTGTTTTTTAAATTAATTACACTCAAAATACAAGTATAGAGAGGTGCAGAGAGAGTCTGTAACCATGACTGTATATATACAATGATTTAAGAGGCACTGGACTATTTACACAATATTATGTGTATTATTAATATGATCTCAATATGTCCTATTGTGCACCACTGTTTGTCCCACAATATCAATAACGTGTTCACTGGCTTACTTCAGTCTTTTTATGCAGCACAAACAGCTGTCTACCTACCAGTCAGTACTCTAACAAAGTGATGAGCACAAACCCAATAAGCAAAATATTAATAAGATGAATAAATAATGAAACCTGTTGATCTGGGGGTTTCAGAGGTTGTATTATAAGGAACAAGTGAAACAAAATGCAGAAAATATTTTGCAGTTTCACACAACTGTACCTTTAGCACCACAGTATGCCTTCAATTAATTCAAGTGTTGGAAACTAAATTACAGCATCCATAACATTGAATATAGTGAGAATATCAATTACATGATTTTTAAATGGACAAACACAATCCAGACATTTATGAATCTAAAGTGACATACTGTCATCCTGAAGTTGTTAAACTGACATGTTTTCATTATTTCTGATTTATTATTAGGCCTAACTTGTAGTGTTTACTACATTACATGTCATAACAAAAACACAAAAACACAGATAATCAGTATTAAACAATTTAGCCTTTTACAACCTTTGATAATTTGACATTTATTTAAAGTTCCTCATTACTTGCCCATCAGTTGAGTAATAAGAGAAACTCTCACCTTGTTTGCGTTGCTTTAATTTCAAATGATCCTGATGTGAGATGTAATGTCTATAAACTCGGCTCCGAGAGAAGTAAATAATTCTTTTTTTTTTCCATTATGAAAGTGAGCGGACCTCACTGTCTGTGTCAAAGATTATAAGTGTCAACTTGAGCCTGAAATCACAGCAGCTCAAATTAATCAGCGTGTTAACCTCATCTCGTTGTCAGCGCTGAGGCCAATTTACGGTCACGGGATGGTAATTGATGAGATATGGCATTACCATAAGCAGTCCCACTGCCTGTAAACTTATAATTGGAGTTTCTGTAACAATGCAGGGGGGGTTAAACAAAGGATTAATCATAATTAACAAAAGTATATTACTTTTCCCATATTAAACAGTTGGTTCCCACCTTTTCTATTAACATAAATTTGTTTGCAGTAATTTACTGAATTATTGAAAATACCAACCCAAGACAAGACCCTGAGAAAATATAATTTATTCCTCTCTGTGCTTTGTGTGTGTGTGTGTGTGTGTGTGTGTGTGTGTTTGTGTGTCAAACCCTATGTTTCTGTTATACACAATTAGCTTCAATGAACTAGCCTGAAGTTTTCCAACATACAATAAAAAACAATTTGTACATTATTTTCCAAGCTTTTTGTGAGTGTGCCATACAGCAAACACAACACAAGATCACACTGTGATACATTCACAGACTGATATAAATAAACAGTATTATTCTACAGACTAATTATAAAAAAACAAAGAAGTAAACTTAATTAAGAAATAATCTTTTTTTTCCAGTTTGAATTCATAGTCAAGTCACAGTGAATTTACAGAACAAAACTAAAGGGTTCAATCAATTGTTTATACTCATGGAGGTTTATTATGAGAAATCGTTGCTCAACCCTCTCAATCTGACAATCTTTTGGGAAACAGAGAGAAAAAAAACAACAAAATAATGCCATTTTTTTCTTACTTTAATGACAGTTTGCTTCATGATGGTCACTAACTCAAAGTCACTGCTTATTTGTCTTGTATTATATATTATGTACCTCTACACTATCCATCCGAGCTGTAAGCAGCGGTCTATCATTTTTTTTTCAGAATGAATGCAGGAGGCCCACCTACCCTGCAGAGGCATGTAATTACACAATATCGCATGACAACAGTTGATCAAATGTTATAACCACAGCCAAACTGACTGCTGCTCCACCCATCCAGGCTGGAGCTGCAGTGGTGTATGTGTGTGTGTGTGTTGTGTGTTGTTCTGGTAAATGTAGCTCTTATGTGTGGCTCAGCCCACCAGATCCAGCCCTGTGCTGACTACTGTGTCCTGGGCTGCAGTAACAGATGTGAAATCACATTACCCAAACGCTGCAATTAGTCTCACTCGCTCGCGGGTTAATGAGTTTGTGGAAATGTGCGACCCATTCCTCATTAGGTAATTTCTCATGCACTGATGAGAGAGGGAGAGAGATGTGGGTATAGTATAGTGGGTATGTAAATGGCACATAGTCTGCTGTACCACATACTGTAAAGCAGAATGCAGCTGAGGAGGGGTGGGGGGGGGGGGGGGGGGGGGGGGGGGGGGGGGGGGGGGGGGGGGGGGGGGGGGGGGGGGGGGGGGGGGGGGGGGGGGGGGGGGGGGGGGGGGGGGGGGGGGGGGGGGGGGGGGGGGGGGGGGGGGGGGGGGGGGGGGGGGGGGGGGGGGGGGGGGGGGGGGGGGGGGGGGGGGGGGGGGGGGGGGGGGGGGGGGGGGGGGG
>CAKAOI010026409.1:0-55436 GCA_916701655.1 Sebastiscus albofasciatus | reverse complement strand
GACCCCCCCCCCCCCCCACACACACACACACCACCTGCTGCCTGTGTGTGCAGCAAATATATGTGTGTGTGTGTTTTTGTTAGTGAATTTGGATTATTGCAGGGATGTGTGTGGTCGCCCGGTGATACGTGGTTTAATGCAAGAAAATGTGTGTGAGATAAAGGTGAAATATCGTCAAATTAATCCAATTTGGGCCTTTAGAGGAAGTCGCTTTTCACTGTGAGTGTGTCTAAAAGAGTTAAAAGATAGTTGTTCATTAGCCTCATCTGTGACAATCAGTCCTTTGTTGTGTCTCATTGCTTCTGTTCATTGTTGTGATTACTCGTAGTTGATCTAGAGACTGAGGAGGAAATGTGTTGCATTAAAAGAATTTTCAATCTAAGCTCTTCGTAAAAACCAACATAGATAAAGTAGATTTGGGCATGCTCATTTCAGCATCTCCCCCCTCTCCACTGCTGTGACACACACACACACACACACACACACTCTCTCACACACACACACGCGTATACACGCACACACAGTGACATCTGGGGGGAAAGTGTGCTGTGAGGAGGCTGCGAGTGCCTCTCATGATAACAACTCTGCATCTCAACAACCTGCATCCATCATCATCAACACTAACATCTGCTCTGAGCCTCAGCCTTAAATCTCTTTCTACCCCTCCCAAGCCCTTATACCTCCCTCTACTCTTCACCCCCCCTCTCCCTCTTTCTTACTCTCTCCTTTTCTTCTTCCGCCTCTCTTCTGTCCATCTCTTTCCCACGAGAAGCCACCGTATAGCTGCCTTTTTTTCCCCAAATCACTCTTCTCAATCTGCTTTGACTCTCATCCAAACACCCCCCCCACCTCGTCTGCAGAATATGTGTGGATGTGTTTTCGTCTCAACCACCCTTAAAATCAATATTTAATGATGATGTTATCAGTGCTTTTATGTGTAATTTAGCCAGAGTGTCAGTATGAATGAGACACTGTCAGCTTTATGGCGTCAGGCATTTATTTTCTGTTAATGGGTGCTCCTGGTGGTATACAAACCAAAACCCAGTGGACATCTGATGGATTTGTCTGCTTCATTTCTGTTCACGCATGCATTCACAGCCATGCGTGCATGTATACAGTACATGTCTGCCTACGAACGCACACACACACACACGTCACAAATCTAGTTGATTATATAATCATTTTGAAAAGTATAAAATGTTGCAAATAAATGCCACAAATGCTACACTTTGATGTGACATTTCTTGCTTTATTGCACCAGAATAAGACAATGAATGAGGCACTGAGTGTGACTGTGTTGTCTCCCATTGGTTTCATCTTATAATGCAATCAATCAAAGCAACTGTTTGTTTCCAAACAGACTGCATCGCCCGATTTTTTGACATTTTCCAAAGCCGTGACAATTACTTCACCTCTTCAGCTCTGGGAGCCAACATTGTTGAGAGGCAATAATCATGATAGTTTTCTCAGTCATTTTTCTCCCAATAACAAGCCATTTTTAATCCAATTAGGAGTGCTAACGTGAGAGGCATAATACCACGGCCCCTGGGACAGATGAGAGAATATGCAGGACATTTATCCCGACAGTCAATATTGGATTTCTCACTAAGCAGCTGTGCCTGCTCTCGCTGACATTCTCCACCTCTGCACAGTGATCCGTCCTGATTAAACAGGCTTTTCTACTTTATCAACATTCATTACATGACCTGGTCATGCATGGCCACGGAAACCGGCAATGTTACATGCTTCACGTTGGGGTTTTCCTACTGCACTTCTTCCTTGATTCAACTGTTTAGTGAAAGATGATACATCAGATGGCTGTTTTTTTGGATCTTAGATGGTGTTTCATATGAGTATATAGGTGTGTTGTGGTATTCCCCAAAAACTTTCCTCACCTGGACTGACAGGCTAGATGTATTTTTCATGTTGAACCTGAATGCAGGTGACTAAACTAGTTTTGTATTACAAAACTGTTGGCTACAGTATCGAACAGTTGTTCTACCTCATGTCCTGATTTGAACCCCCTGATTATGATTGAATTTTAAGCCTAGAAAAGTCACATTTTTGCACATATTTCTTGTTTTATTCACTTCGATCACCTCTGCTAAGATACAGAAAATATGATTTAGTGTGCAACACTTCAGGATAAGAAAGCAACAAAGAGCTTTCAGTACTTTGATGCCATTGGCAGCTAAAGATTGCCACCTTCTGGTAGCTGTTGAGACGATCCCAGTGCTGTACAAAAATGCTTTTTATTCATTCATACAATTATTTATATATTTCTTAAAAATCTAGACAGATGGTCAATAGATTTTTATCTCATCTCGGTATCACTTAATGAAATCTGTCTGTTAACTCTACGGAGAATCATACAATTATTGTTCCATCAAAACATGGCTAATAAAACGCAGAAAATGCATGAAAAAGAGGGCTGCTGTTTATAGCTGATTGCAGTCGATACATTTATACAGTGCACTGAATCATTGTCATTGAGTGCATTGATTATGTGGACTAATCAATGTTTATTAGGCTGGATGAGACTGGCCAGACCACAGTAGAGGCTGAATGATGAAGGAACACATTTACTGAGTGTCAAAGGCCCACCCACCTGCCCTGAGCAGACATGTTTCACACTTTGAGGGAACTTTAACCAGGGAACTTTAAACTGTATGTTTAGGGGACAACATACAGTATATATATATACAAAGTGGATGTCCAAGAATTTAGTGAAGGGAAACAGATTTTAATTGCAATCAAGGAAATTTGACAAACAAATACAGCAGGAGAGTCATAGCTCCTCTACAAAGATGCAGAGTTAAGGAATAAAATACTACTGTATCATCCAGGCCTCAGCCAAACTGAGTATTTGCAAATGGCCAAGAATGAGATCATTTGTGCAAAAAGAGGAAAAGTTTTAAAAAAAAGTCAATACTGATAAATACATTGCATTAGTCCTATCCTTGTCTACTGTGGACTCTTTACAGTGTTTCTCTTTCTTTTGGCACAGATGCATCCATCCTTCCTCGCAGTGGTTACCAAAGCCCACGCTGGCCAACACATGCTTCAGGAAGCCTCTGACCCTAAAAGCATCAGACAGAAGCCTCCAGATGTAAAAAGAGGCAGTTGATGCTCTGCTGTACTGCTTTTTGGAGATGGTCACTGCCTGCAGCTGAAAGAATGCTTTCCAAGACATAATGAGCTGAAAGGCCATTGTCTGACACACAGTTGTCTGACACACTGAGTAGTGGAAGTGGACCCGAATCATGACCCGAGCAGGTATTACCCTATTATACACAACACTGAAGCAGGTTCTTTCTCATTGAAATCATCTCTCGTTTTCCTCTGACCCCTCTGACTAACCAGTGTATGACGTAGAAAACACGTCACTCTGATATGAATTGTTTGTTGACAGAACAAGTCATCTTACAAGAGAGGATGTTCAATAGTGTCTCTTCATAGTTAATTACATACATAACTACATAATTCATTTCAACTTTGTCTTTTTAGGATCAGGCTCAAGTGAGTTAGTAATGAGTGAGCTATGAGGACAAAAAACATTATGATAGACTTTAGTTGGATATACAAATATAAATGTAATGTAATGTTTTTTGACCAACTATTCCCTCGACAATCAGCCTAACAAGATTGGAGTTCGTTTTTTAATGGTACAGTGTGTAGGATTTGGCGGCATGTAGTGGTGTGGTTGCATAATGCAACCAACTGAGAACCCCTCCGCTCACTCCTCCCTTTCAAGACTGCAGTAACGTGAGCTGCCGAGTGCAAAACTGTAGTAACGCCGTAATACTATTGTACTATATATAATATAATAAGATACTTAAGATATAAGTATATAAGTATATACTTATACCATACTACTTTAGGAGCAACGGAAGTCAGATGGCATGTGGCGGTACCACGGTTTTGCACTCTGCAGCTCACGTTACCGCAGTTTCACAAACTTGTCGGAGAACTACGGTGGCCTTCAGGTAACGTAAAAACATGATAGGCTCTTGCTAGAGAAACATGGCGGAGCAACATGGCGGACTTAGTGAAGAGGACCCGCTCCCTATGTAGATATGAAGGGCTCATTCTAATCTAACGAAAACACAAAGATTCTTAGTTTCAGGTGATTATACACTAATGAAAACATTATATACCATTTCTGCTAATAGATCCCTGAAATGTTGCACACTGTTCCTTTAAGCAATGATTTTACTCCCTCAGCCCTTTAGTTCAATTTCAACACTCTGATTGCGTCAGTCTGTCTCTGAATGTGTTTCCTTGAGAAAAGTGGTCCCTCGCTGCTCTGGAACAATTATTCCACAGTGCACTCTGTAATTATATTATTATGTAGAATTATTCCCATCACCTGCATGTGCCATCAATCATCACTGCACAATTTGCAAGTGTGTTTGTTGCAGGCCAAAGACAACACTCAACAGCGGCTCTTTCCAGTGTGTACAATACCTCGGCATAATTAGTGTGCACTTTGAGGGATAACAACATGTTCTTAGTGATTAACAGAATAAAGGTTTGTCCAATGACCTCAATACCAATAACTAGTTGATACTGGAAAGTGTGTTACAGACATTAAACAACATTTTCACACAAGAGAATAAATGAGTCAAAGCCAAACCAAGACTATTTTTATGAAGGTTTATCCTGTTATTTGTCACCTTGATGTACAGTATCTCTATGACTGACCCATAAATGCTTTGTTAAAAGACTACATAATGCGTTAGATAAAAGACTTTAGAAGTAAAGCAAACAAACAGGCCAGCATCAGATGGGAGTCACCAGGCCTCCCCTGAAGAACTCCGTTGGAAGGTAATTAAAAGAAGAGTGTGTTATCCATCGCTCCTCATTAATGCACTCTGAATTAACCACTTTCAGGGGAGAGGAATGGGGAGGAGGAGACAAGGGAGAAAATCCATGCAGGCCTTAAAGTAATCTCTCTCTGTCAGGTCGGTCCAAACGGGGAGGGTCGGCTCATTACGGCCCCCCACAGGAGATGAATGGGTCAGTCAGGCAGTAAGGAGCACCGGGCTGGACCGCTGTGTTGACAGACAGATCCACGCAAGAAGTGTGTGTCTGTGCATGTGTGTGTGTGTGTGTGTAAGGGAGTCAACACACAATGCACAACAAACACTTAGCTATATGTGCTATCTTTGCCAGGGAGCAGGTGTGCAGAAGGAGGTTGCATGCTGGGATACGAGGCAGGGTTAAGATGCTAACGTCTGGAGTCAACAATCATTGTGAATTAACTTTGACCACATGGAGGGGCGGCTGTCACATCTGGCCAGCTGAGGCAATCATCACGGACCCAGAGGGCCGCTCCAAAATCACACTGCTTAACATGTCCTGAGCTGCTTCTGTCTGTAAGAACATCCTGATGAGCAGGAGTAGTTGCATTTTTAAGAAAATTATATATTGTAAGTGCAGTTGCATTGAAAAGTGAACTGTAATTCATGCATATCCTGCATTTTAATAACCCCCCCCCCCCCCCTAAAAAAAAAAAAAGATAGATAAGTAAATAAAATAGAATTAATTAAATAAATAAATAAATAAAAATAAACCTGTTCCACCATTTGCCACCAGATGGTGTTGTAGTCTTTTGTGTTGTTGAGGCAGAGGCGGCTTCCTGAATTACCACATTATAATTAATCATATCTGAATTTCATGTTACGTTTTCAGCAACATCAGAGCAGGAACATTTGCCAACTTTTGTCTACCAAACCTAATTCACTGATTTGAACAGCTGATTTAATATGTACAGTATGTGTTGCTGTGATTTTATGTCACATATTAGTGGGATACTTTGTATGCTGTCGTGTTTTCTTTGTGTACTTGTTTGTTGATTTTATCTGCAACAGTTGCATTTTATAAATTCTGATTTCTGCAATGTGAACAGAAATGAGGAAAGTGCACAGAGAGTTCATCTCACGGCATGTTAATTCATTGAGGATTTTCTAGTGAAAGGGTGGTAATGTGGGAAGAGAGGTTAGATATGATTAGATTAGATTAGATTAGAAGATCAGCTCCATGAATAGACTTGCATAATGCAAATTGATATATCTGTTCATCATTCAAAGCAGTATAATGAGACTGTGGGGTTACTTGTTCATTAAAATCCATCGATTCATTTAATAAATTGGATTTAAACGATTACAGTATGTATCGCAGCACCACATCACACACACAGTAGCATTGGTGTGAAACCGCCGAGGGAGAAGCTCTTGTAGCACATGAAGCACACATACATTACACACACACCATCTAGCATTTTGCTAACATTTTCCTTTTCCTCTGCTGTCGTTCACATTAGCAAAGCACACTTTAGCAGCGAGACCCCGGCTAATAGGTTCAGACATCTCCTCGACACAAGGACTCTGTAAGACAACTGATTATCATCACTGAACACTGGCTTTTAAATGAAAGTAATACACCTTGAATAGGTCATCAGCATCGTAAGACAACAGGCTTAGGGGGCCGAATGTTATTCATTATGTTCATTATTGTTTGGGTATTTTTTCTGGGCTTGTAGTCCTGCGTGTGGCGTCACAGACCTTCATCACTGTGAGAAAATGTCAGCTATCATTAGCTTAAGATAATTGCAGGCCAGAGTTTCACACAGAGTCTCTCGTCTTCATTTCAAATGAATGAGAGAAAGTGTGAGCCGGAGTATGAGCGCTGACAGGATGGTCGTCATCTCTTACACTCAGCTACGTCTGAGTTTGACCTTTCACAAAGACGGCATGGACGCACACGATTAGTCTCATCTAAATGAAGTTGCTATGTCACTACGAACCACATTACATCACAGCTTCGTTCTCTCTCTGACTTGTTTTCTCTGTTTTCTAAATCTACAGTCTGGTCTTTTTTGTGCTTTGTGTTCTCCACAGTTTGCTCTTGTTTTGCTCAAGGGGATATATCATGAGAAGCTCACCTTTTCTGTGCTTGTGCTCATATATTTGGGTATCTGGAGTGCCTAGAAACCACAAACTGTGAAATAAGACAACCCAGTCAGTTTTTTGTGGGCTGCCTCGATCAGAAAACATGTGATTCATCAAGCCATTCAGATTTGGCTCCCCTTCCTATGTCACATGCAGATTCATTAGAATACATCACCCATAACTTGAGAACTACCTTTGCAAAGGTGAACCATGTTTTTATCGCAAGCCAATCACAGCAGACTGGGATTTTTCAGGAGGGGGGCTTAAAGAGACTGGTGTGTTAAAACGGAGCGTTTCAGACAGAGGGTGAATACAGGTATATTCAGAAAGACAGTATGATACATATAATGTGTTTTTTGAATATTAAAGGACCAATTGGTAACAATTAGGGGGATCTATTGGCAGAAATGGAATATGATATTCTCTCCTCTCCACAGAGTCTGCCATGTTGCACCGCCATGTTTCTACAGTAGCCCAGAATGGAAATAACAAACTCTATTAACTTTTCCTGCTTGGGCCGGAGGCGATAACGTTACTCGTTGCCGTCGCCTCCACTCTCTCCCTCTTGCTTCACCACTCACTTCCCTCGTACACACACACTCTGCGCACTGCTGACTCTGCTCCAAATGACCTGCGCTACTCTTACAACAACTGGCTCTAGCAATCTGCAATCTCACTGTTTAGATACAGCCAGATCCTACACACTGCTCCTTTAAAGCATGTGAACATGTGCTAGTAGAAACCCAAAATACAAGTATGAACCTGTAAATGAGCATGATATGTTCCCTTTAAAAGACGTCATTAATATACTGTGCTTTTGAATACAGCTGTATGTTTTAATGCTTCGGCTGTCTGTTTGGGTCTCTTGAAAGACCCAGATGGAGTGGTGACTCGTCAAGTATTAACTGAAGTGGCCATATTGTGAATATCTCTCCATACTGACAAAAAGAGCCACACATAAACAACCAATCTTCGTGGGAATGAAACTATAGTGCCTGCCGAAATAATGGAAACACCAAAATTATAGCATCAAACGTAAAAGAACTAAATTATTTTCTGGTCTGATTATATGATTATCTTTGTGTGCTTGAGTTTAACAAACCTAGAGTTACCAACTAACTGATTACAGACTGTTTTTTCCACACTAAATATAAAGATAGAAAGACTCTGAAGTTGCTGATTGAGTTAGTTGTTTAGCTTTATCAATCTATCCGCTATCAACTCTTGGTTTAGAAAGACAGATCACAAAATCTTTTCCATGATTCCTCTATTGATGACAGAGAAGGCCACAAGGCACTGACCCCCGGAGCAGAGAGAAGGAAGAGAGGAGAAGGAGATAATAGGTATATAAGGTTCAGCTCCATGTGTATCAGTGGAGTTGAGAAAAACAATCCCTATGATACACATCGGGTATTAACAGTAGTCTAGCATCAGTGCCATCAGAAAATAGTCCCTCTCCTGTCAGCATTTGCTCCGAGGCAGAGGTCTACAGATGTTATAGAGACCTGTACCTCACAGGGAATTGAAGCTCCAGTCACAAGAAGGCTTCTCTAACCTTTAAACCACTATACTGCCCCGTGATCCCTCACTGGCTTCCCACTCACAGACACAGCAAGTTGTTTTATTCTGAATGCCTAATGGAGCCTGAAGCTCCTGCTGTTGGGAACTGAACCCAGGTCATTGCAGGGGGTCTGCGTGTGTCCTTGTATCATCCCTTACAAAATGAGCACATGGGAAATATTAGATTAATTTCACATATGAAATTTCTATTAAAAAAACACAACTGTGCTTGTGTGAATTTATCATGTCACTATTGTGTACCAGGGACAATGCCCATTCATCTACGAAGAGTATAACTGTGTAAATGAGCCAATAAGGTTCATTTTCATCTGTCCAAATGTTTAAAGGCACATATGTAACATTATACAAGGATTTATCAGATGTGAAATATATTGCACACCCGCAATGTGCAGTTTTGTTTGCTTGATGTTTTATTTCAATATTTTCAGTATTTGTCATGTTAGCTAAATTTTTTCACAAGTGCCATCATAATGTAATAACTGCACCGCACAATGAAACTAAACAATATTAGCCAGTGTATGCAATTTGGCAGGTTTACATGACTTTTAATGAAATTATACACAGTTATTATTAGTTACACAGTCAAGCATAAGCAGGCTAAGTGTCCTAGTACTGCTGGTGAGAATGAGAGGTTTTCACATGATTAAATTGAGTGTAAGTCCTCACGACTCAGTGTTTGTCAGTGATCATCTGATGTAGGCCTGTCTGTCTGTCTGTCTGTCTGCCTGTCTGTCTGTGTGTCTGTGCTGCTATAAAAGCTGCCCCCTCTCACGCAGCGCTGTTATTTCCTCCTCTGCTTCAGGAAACACAGTTTATACCGAGAGACGCTCTTCATCATGTCGGTGGCTCTGCGCACTCAGCTGCTCCTCTTCCTCATCTCCCTCTCATCCAGGATGGGGCTCAGTCGCTACATCGAGGTAAGATTGTTGATTGTTAATCATTAATAAAAAAAAAAGTCAAACAGGTTAAACAGATGTCTATAAAGTTTCTGAGACAACAGCTGGATCCTAAAGTTTTTTACTTATATTTTTCTGTTATGTTTTAATCAGGACAACGAAGCTGCGGATGGATTATATTCTCTGCTCAGTTTGGACCAGAAGAGAGAATCAGAAGATTTTATTTTTCGCCGACCTCTCAGTAAGTGCTGCAGTAAACAGTGGCTTTATTCAGTAGCTGACTGGCAAACAAGTGAACACTTAATTAAATAATAATATATTTAAAAGTATGTTAAGTGATGAATTTAAAACATTCATTGCAGAGATGTTCATTGCATTTTAGTGTCCAGGCAGGTACTGTATTTTAATACCCCAACACATCAATCAGTCAATTAATCCCTTAATCAATCCCTACATCTTTATTGTACATAATACTGCACCTGCAGTAATATAGGACACTCTTTTAGTATTTGGATGTAGTAAGAGCACACAGCTAAATGTCAGAAATGAACACAGTGTCAATGTTTTATGAAAGTCTATTTCTAGAAGAATTAATGAACACTCCCCAGAGCCATATCAGCTCTTCAGTTTGAGCAGACAAAAGCAACTCTCCAGTCAACACTTATCAACACTTGAAGACTCATGTTTGACCATAAAGCTGATAACCATCACACTGTGACCAGATCACGACCAATTTTTAAAGATCACATTAAATGCTTGATGTTTACAGGTGGTCAAAAGCCTAGTGAAAGTGTTGTGTGTGAATCCCCTCTCTGTCATTGTGTGTGTGTGTGTGTGTGTGTCATTTGTAGGATGTTTGGACATGGTGGCCAGTGACGGATACTTCACCTTCGTGGCGTCTCAACCACAGCTGGCCTGTGCTGCTTTCATCATCGCAGAGCCCAGTGAGGTCATCAGCCTGGAGCTGTCTGACGTCAACATCGACTGCAGCGCCGGAGACTTCATCAAGGTTGGCTCCACTCACCCACAAAGTGACACCCACACATCCCCCAAACCCCTTTTGTGGGTGGAAGACAGGAAGTTCATGGCCTTTTTGCAATTTAAATTCTATTTCATCTTCCTCTGTTTGATTAAAATGGTGCCAAACAGGGTGAAGGCGGTGTTTAAGGCCAAACACCCCACTGGATCCTCTATGCATTGGTCACATTACTCAGAGCAAGTGTGGGAAGGCTTTAGTTGTGCAGCCAAGCCTGCCAGTCATATTGCAATTCCATTTCATGTGGGCCGAAATGGTAAAGGCATGGCAGAAAAAAACTTTATAACACTGAATGAGGTTACAGGCTGGGTTGATCTGCACAGATCAGTCCCTTTTAGCAGAAGAAAGATGCCCAACAAACAAACAAACAGCCCACATCTTTATTTTCATACAAAAATATCTGCATAAATGAGATTTAATTTAATGCAATAAATTCATGTTGGATTATGTAATTCAATATACTGCACAACATATCAGTGTTAAACTGTATTGGACTGATAGCCTTAGAAAAGACACCTAAAGTAAAGTAATGTTGCCTTATCTTAACTTATTTTTTTCTATTTAAAGACTACTAAAGTATCTTGAATCTGCTGTTAAATAATGTTTGATAAAAAAACACGCTGCTACACACTCTCACAAAATTGTATTTATTTGATTTGTGTACATAGACATGAATTTCCCCTTTTTTGTGACACTCAGCACGACTTTCAACAGCATAGTTTTTTCCTGCAAATGTCCAGCAACATGTGACACATGTCTCAATTTCCGCTCCAGTCTTTTAAAAAATAAATCTACTTAGTTACGTTTTGCAAAAGATTGACTTGGCTAGGCTTAGGCAACAAAACTACTTAATTAGGTTTAGGAAAAGATTGCGGAAGTTACATAACAGGAACTACTTTGTTAGGTTTAGGAAAAGATCGTGGTTTGGCTTAAAATAATTCTGGAAGTGCTGTGAGAATGGAAGTTACGTGACAAATAAATCAACATCGACTTCTAGTTTCACACATGACACGAACACCGGTCTCCTGGGCTCCAGCATGACCTCCTCCCTATGTGGCGTTTGCTGCTCTTTATACTTCCTGGTTCACAATCACGTGGATTACATAAGAAATTAATTCGTGCTGACCATCACGAAAAAAATGGGATTTTTGTATTTATGTACACAAATCAATACATTAAATTTTGTGATTATTTCATGAACTGCTGTGCGACTGAGCTGGACACTAGCGTATTGATCAACTATTTCATTTTACAGCAAAACTGATGTACTTTTTTATATTTCACGTCAGCAACCACATGTTCATCCTATGTCAAATTTAGCTAAACACATTTTCCAGCTGCCCGATCCCTATCATGTTCACATCCTACTTTATGTACACAGAAAAAGTCCCACTAATGGTATTTTTGTGTCTCCTTTAATAGTCTTCCTTCACAAAATTGCTATTCATACTTAGCTTAACACTTTCTACAATTTCCTATTCTAACTATTAAGATAATTGTTATTGTCAATGATTACTCCATATTGTGTTTGCGAAGGGGCAGTGAAGTGATACTGGAATAACTAATCTATGGATCATTTTTGGCTCCCAACACTTTACTGACGCTTTCCCTTAAGTAACATAAAGACTATGTTGTACTGAAATAAAGAAACTATGATTTTCCTCCTACAGATGTTTGACGGCTGGGTCCTGAAGGGGGAGAAGTTCCCCAGCAGGCAGGACCACCAGCTCCCTCTACACCAGCGCTACACGGACTACTGCGCCTCCACAGCACCAGGAGCCACCAGCCGATCCTCCCAGAACGTCGCCATGGTCTTTTTTCGCATTCAAAGCCCCGACAGTGGCTTCACCCTCTCTGTCAAAAAGCTACACAACCCCTTCCGTGAGTCCTGCTGCACGTCCTTGAAGTCACTTGAGGGCTAAAAAGACTAAAAGCAAAATAAACAGAAACACCATCCAAAAAAATTATAATTTAACAACAAAAAAACAACAGCACAAAATCATAAGAAAAAAAATGAAACTAGCTCCAAGGCCTTGCATCTTGTGTTGTTTATTTTTCGTTTTAAAAGCAGGGCTAGACACGTGTGTGCATGCATGTGTGCTCTTCCTGGACATTTGCGCCTGGTCGAGCATTAATCAAGGCCGAGAGCGACAAGAAGAGATTGAATGAGAGGCATGCACCTGTTTTCCAGCTGCTTGACAAACACGGTGTTAACACTGTGTCAAGCAACATAACAATCACAGCGTGGCTGTAAGACAAAGACGGACAGAGAAAGAGCACTGACACAAAAAAGGAGTTTGAATGGATTATTTATAAAACATCATAAATCTCAGGCCTGTTGTGAGGTTTTATTCATATGTTGACCATTAACTGCAGCTGTCCACAACAAGGGTCCTTTGTTTCATCTGATCCCAAGTCAACAAGGTGACGCCAGTTGGGTACAACTAGCCATAAAACGGCATATCTCTGCAACACTGTGATAAATTTATATCACATACAGCAAAAATGCCCCTCAACATGTGCAGACGCTAATTAATAAGAAATATTTCGCCTGATTTTGACAAGATTTATCAAAATAAAAGGAGATTATATTTATATTCATTCTGCTCCTTTGTATGTGAGTGACAGGTACCAACCTACATACGTAGTTAAAAGTCATTAATCTCCTCTTCAAATCTTGCAGAACAAATAACACTCAATAAGATTTATTATAACATTCTCTCCTAAGCTTTGATTGGTGCAGCTTCTTTGCCACAAAACTGTTTCTAAATGAACAACATGCCCGCCGGAGTAAACTGTTCCGACTCCTGTTGGTGCCCGTCTAGTCTACCATACTGTTATCAATTCAAAGTTCATTATTTTCTTATCTTTGTCATCAGAACTGTAATTGGATTTCCATGCTCAGCCCTAATTGTGTCCCCTCCCCGCAGTCAGCCTTGATCATGTCCAATTTGTGACATGAGGTGTCAGTAATGAGTTTCTCTCCTCCTGTGTGTGTGTGTGTGTGTGTGTGTGTGTGTATATGCGTGTGTGCGTGTAGCCTGTAACATCATGTCTCAGAGTCCAGAGGGCAGCTTCACCATGGTGATGCCACACCAGCGCAGGAACTGCAGCTTCTCCATCATCTACCCCGTGGAGATCCGACTGACAGATCTCAGCCTGGGGCACGCTAAAAGCAATGAGCTCACCCCAAAGGTGAGACACACACGAACAAACATTCCCCTTTTTCTGTTTAAGAAACCTCTCATTGATGTTTTTCTTTGTACTAGCCACACTAATCATATGAACTTTATGCTATTACAGCTTGAAATAGTCTTATTGCCATTTAGTAAAGGTCACAATTAAGATCCATCAAGGCTCCAGTCAAATCTGACTACATTTACCTAAGCATGAACCCTAATCAGAGGGGAAACACTTGATCAAGTAGCCTGGTTTCAGACCTTTTAATGGCTTAGTAGACATGAGAAGTAGGATGTCATCTTCCCATATGTCTATTCTACCTAAATATAGTCATGAAAACAGCATCAGAAAAAAAAGCATGTAAGAGATCGATGCAGCTGTGCAGGTTTTTGTCGACTGAAGTGAAACAAAATGACATAATCAGTTTGATTGCTACCAGGCTGTAGTTCCAGTATAATCTGGATCATGATCATATCATCATTGATTTATGTAGAGCCCTTATTTTGAAATAGCTTGTGCATGGTGAGCATCATGCGGGAATGTTATTTACAAGTATTTCGGGATTTACATTTTCTTTTTTTCTGATTTACTGTATTCAGCGGTGGGCAACTCTGGGTCTGAGAAGTGAAGCAAGTGCTTTAAACTTGCATTCTTTCCAATAGCCAGCAGGGGGCGGCTCCTCTGGTCGTTAGATTGTATAGAAGTTTATGAGAAAATGAGCCTACTTCTCTCTTGATTTATTACTTCAGTAAACATTGTAAACATGAGTTTATGGTCTCAATCACTAGTTTCAAGTCTTCTTCAATACAGCATGATGTTCATTTAGTAAATTATGGTCCCATTTAGAGTCAAATCGACCATAAAGCAGGGGATGCTTTAGGGCGTCCGGTCTGAGAGTTGTCTTTGTTTTCGTCTTATAACTTTAACCCTTTCACAGTGTTTTTTCAGTTCATGAAAGTTAATTATAACCTTTTCTTTTTGGTCGCCTGAAATGTCTCAGCGTTTGGTTGTACTTAGCTCCACCCGTGTCACTTCTGGTTGCAAAAGACCAACATGGCAATGGCCAAATACCAAGATGGTGACAGCCAAAATGCTGAACTCAAGGCTTCAAAAAACAGCAGTCCATAAACCAATGGGTGACGTCACAATGACTATGTCCACTTCTTATAAACAGTCTATTGTATTCACTTAATTATTAATTTAAAGTGTTTTCATAAATACTCATTAAGTAAGGTGACTTTATAGTGACCTTAATACATTTTAAATATTTAAATTATATTCATTGATGTAAAATTCGTCTATATTTTCCTAATCTTAAAGGAATAGTTCAGCATTTTGGAAATATGCTTATTTGCTTTCTTTCTCTTTCTGTGTCCGTTAAATGTGAAGCTAAAGTCAGGAGACTGTCAGCGTATAGTTTAGCGCAAAGATTTGAAGCAGAGGAAAAACAGCTAGCTTGTATCTGTCTGCCTTCTGACTCTAGCTACATATTTTATGTTACCATGCAGATGTGAGAGTTGTATCCATCTTCTTATCTAACTCTTGGCAAGAAAGTGAATATGCATATTTCCCAAAATGTCAAATTATTCCTTTGAGAAATTTACTTTATTTTTAGAGAGTTGTCCTAAATCAATGTTCTGTTTGGCAAACAGACCCACACTGGTGTTTGAGTGATGCTGTGTTGTTGCGCTCTAACAGGTGCAACAAAGTCTAATTAGACGTCCAATACAAAAGGTCTCATTAGGCAAAGTGAAAACACCTGTGTGAGCGCACAGTGGCTCTGTAGGAGCTTCAACCAGCTGCTCTCATGAGCAAAACCCAGCATTAAACATTACAGTTTGTAACTGAATGTCTGATAAATATGCTGGGCAGTTTCTGATGTTTAATGTAAATCAGTTTAAATTGTGGAAAAGGAAGATGCTCGAGTCAAATGTGACTGTGTAAAGGGTCGCTTGTGCTGTGTCGAGTCTGCAGCTCCTCTCTGCTTTCCGGAGCTTTAACGCAGCTCATTGTTAAACTGTAAATATTCACCTAGTGGTTCAAAGGCAGTTACAAAAACTTTCAATAATAAACAGCATATGAAATCCAAATCTGTCTTTAAGTTGGAGAAGGACAGAAATGGTGTAAATCATGTTGATAAAAGACTGAACCAAACAAAATGACTCCTGAAGATGTTGGCAGCTGGTCTGACGCTGGCTGCCAGACTGCTGACATTTAAATAAACTGCATGTACCGCGTTTGCTGAGCCAAATACAATAATCTGACATTTCTACTCAAATATTGAGGAAAGTTGTAAGTGTAAGGTGATTTGTATAAACAGTTTTACAGGCAAACAGCTGCATGTAATCATGTTTTATGTAAAAAAGTATGTGAGGGAGAGCATGGATAGAAAATACGATGGACTGACAGTAGGAGTGGATTCTTGTAAACAAACACTTTACTTTCAGTATTTCTCACCAACACTTTGAGACCTGACAAATGTGTTGAATGTATTTTCATGTCGCTGCGCCAGTGACAGCCGTGGATGGAGGCATTATGATTTTGGGTGGTCCATCCGTCCCATTCTTGTGAAAGCAATATCTCAGGAACGCATGGAGGGAATTTCTCAAATTTTGCACAAACATCCACTCAAGGATGATCTGATTAGATTTTGGTGGGACACTTTGACCTCACAAAACATGATTTTGGCCATAACTCAAGAATTATGACCATTTCACACAAATGTCTAACAGGATAAAATGATGAAGTGACTATATTTAGGACAAACATGGATGTAAACTGCACCTTGACTGGTTGGCGGAGGCATACAACCGTGAGGCAGTAATTCTAGTCTTCATTATTAGACACAAGATACAAACAAACCTGCTCATTAACACATTGCTCCCTAGCGCCCCGAGTGGTCAACAATTCTGCAGGGGATCTTTAGTATGGCTTAATGAGTTAACTGTTCGCTTTAGCTGCACCTCATCACCAGAATATATTGTTGTTTATTTCTTTCTACAGAGGCAGATGTGGGCGGGCTGTTCGGGGTCAGGTGACTATGTGGAGCTACTAGGGGGGAATGGAGTGGACACCTCTATGATGTTCCCTGTAGCAGACCTCTGTTTCTCCCTCACTGGGCTCGGTGAGTCTGAGACCGTTCTGTGTCCTTCCACTGAGAATCTGTCATTTTCACTGTAACGGCAGGAAATCTGACTTCTTGTACTGGACAATGACTCGATTCTGTACTATACTACTATACTATGCTATACTATACTATGCTGCTATACCCCACTATACTCCACTATACTATACTATACTATGCTACACTATACTATGCTGCTATACCCCACTATACTCCACTATACTATACTATACTATACTATACTATACTATACTATACTATACTATACTATACTATACTATACTGCACTGCTATACTCCACTATACTATACTACTACTACTACTACTACTACTACTACTACTACTATACTACACTATACTATACTATACTACTACTACACTACTACTATACTATACTATACTATACTATACTATACTATACTACTATACTATACTATACTATACTATACTATACTACACTATACTACTATACTATACTATACTATACTATACTATACTATACTATACTACTATACTATGCTATACTATAGTAATATACTATACTATATATATTTGCTATGCTATGCAATGCTATGCAATGCTATGCTATGCTATGCTATGCTATGCTATGCTATGCTATGCCGAGACTCACTATTTTTTGTTTTAACTGATATTGTTTCCCTGAAAATAACCCTGATTTTATAAACAGTTTGGCACATTTCACCACGTGTGTTGACAAAACATTTAAACTAATTTCTAACTGCATATTATGATCAAACACATCAAACCACCGTGTTACAGCAGCAGGGTCCTCTCATGGTGAGGACAGTTGAGAATGTGCTTCCAATAGTGATGATGCTGCAGATTAGTCTTCCAAAATAACAAAATAAAAGACCATCCCTCATGGTAAAATATTTGCAATGTAAATTGTAATTTACAACTTGACTTTCACCTGATTTTAATAATAGAAAAAGAAACACCAATACAATCCACGAATGGATCAAGGATCTTTTATTAACACTGGAATGAGCAATTCCTACATTTTGATTTACAATATGCTATAACATACATCCATACTATATCATACTATCTTTATTGGTTTACCGTGATCTGGGTGGATGATGCACTTCACACACTGAACAAAGACACATACACTTGTCATTCAGGCTACGAAGGGCTGGCTAGAGAACAAGAATGCTTTGCATGTGTTCCAGTGTAAATTATCTGTTTTTCTCTCTGGCTCTTCAGCCCAGATGAAGATTGGTTGTGATAACTCGGTGGTGAGGCTGGTGTCCAGTGGGAACTATATCAACCGTGTTTCCTTCCAGTACCGACTACTGGAACAGCGTGAGCTCCCCAAGACCCGGGAAAACGCTCTGGAAAACTTCTGCTCTGTGGAATGAGATCACACACACACACACATACACACAATCACACAGTCATCCATCTCTCTGTAAATACACCAGTTTGACTAATGCCGTCAATACATATTTTGGATTGTTTTTGCCAAATATTTTATTTAGAGTAATAATTATGTTCGCTTTGATCACAGAATATTTATTTGAATTGAATCGAATTCACGGAGGATGGAGGATTTAATCATTTTCTTTTTAGTCGTTTGTCAAGAAAATCTGTGACACATTATATTTCTTGGCACCAGCATTAATTTCAAACCAGTCAGTTTATATCGGTTTCAGTATTTTTCGGGAGGTTTTACATCTCTGCTGTCTCTTGTGTTTATAATGCCTTGACAATTTAAAAATAAATATGACTTGCATGATAAAGCACATTTTTAATGTTCTGCTTTTGTGAGTCACTCTGTTTTTATGAGCGTTCATCCATTTCATTAGAGAACTGCATGCTCACTTGGTGTTTGTTTTATTGGTCAGCTTCTGCAGGATCCATCCATTCTACCCATAGACACATATATGAGAACGTGGGAATGTTCATTAGTCTAGTCAAGCGCTAAATACGCAACGCATTCTCATACAGTGGTTCGTATGATATCTCACGAAAAAGTTATTCCTTCTTTTTCATGCGTTTTCCTATGAATGTCCAGCAACATGTGTCAATTTCTGCTCGTTACATGCATACAGTCTTTTCAAAATAAACTTCCGTCTTCACAGGAAACAACTTTCTTAGGTTTAGGCAAAAAAACTACTTAGTTAGGTTTAGGAAAAGATCAACTTGGTTAGGTTTAGGCAAAAAAATGACTTAGTTAGGTTTAGGAAAAGATCTACTTGGTTAGGCTTAGGTAACAAAACTACTTAGTTAGGTTTAGGAAAAGATTGACTTGGTTAGGTTTAGGCAACAAAACTACTTAGTTTGGCTTAAAATAACTCCGGAAGTGATACTTAAGTACAGAAGTTACTACGTTGACTTCTGGTTTCAAACAGTATACAAACACCGGTCTCCTGGGCAAAAGTCTGGTATTGTTTGACCCACCCATCCACTCTGACCTCCTCCCTATGTGGCGTTCGCCGCTCTTTATATTTCTTTGCTCACGATTACGTGAATTACACACACATTTATTTTATGGGATATATTTGAATTACAGTGCGTTACTTTTTGTAGGTATAGCTACAGAGGATGTATGAGAGCAGCTTGAAATACAATATGCGATGTGCTTGTGGGGCACTGGGTTTTTAATGTTTATTTATCAGGCAGAATATTTCTTTTTTAGCAAAGCTGCATCACATTCACATACCAATGAGTTGCCTTGAGAAGCAACTGTTGTCCACTGTTATTTTTGATCAGGGCAGTTGATGAGTAAGCTGACATTTTCTTTTTTTTTTTTGTTTTTGTTGGCCCGTCACCACCCCCCATCTTTAATCAACTAAATTGATTTTGATTTTATTCTTTTCAAATTAGTAGCCAATGAGAAAGAAGACATATGATAATACAAATAGTGATTGTAACGGCTACTACTAAGCCGCTAAGAGGCTAACCGTACTGGAAAAAATAAAGTAGGTGATGGTCAACTGAAAATATCGGAGCCTAACTCACCCTTTATGTTCCCTTCTCGCCGTCCGAGTGCACAGGTAAATAAAGTGAAACCACACCCCTGTGCCAATTACTGGAAGTGATGGTGACCAAAAAGAACGTATGCAGCCTAAACACAACACAGACTAAATACACATTTTGGCTCCTACAATGACGATCATAATCATAGTCATATTTACATATAAATAAACAAACAAACAAACAAACAGGCAACAGAAAATCACAAGAGTAGACAATGACACATGTATGTAAGCAGACAAACAACAGTAACTAAAGAGCAGACAGACATAGAACAGAGACATAAAAGAATATAACAATAATAATAATTCCTTCTTTAACTGTGTAAGATAGCCCAGATAATGGATGGTTGAACTGTGTAAAATGGGGTATATGTGTAAGGGGTGGGATTGTAATATAAAGATGATAGTAGTAATGGGGTGGCATTTAGCACCCCAGCAGATTGAGGTCAGATATGAGGAATTTTGTTTGATTATTATGTTTGGCAGAGGCTAGCTCTAGTGATATATGTTCTGAGAGGACGTTCAGCCATTGTTTTATGGAGAGCAGGTGTCTGGATTTCCAGTTGAGGAGAATAGTTTTCTTGGCGAGAGTAAAGATGTATTGCTTGTTATTATCAATCCTGACAGGTCACAGAGAAGATGAAAAGACAGTGGAATGTTACATGCCAGAAACTCTGAAAGTTTAGTTGTAGCCTCTTTCCAAAAACTTTGAAACAGGGGGGAGGACCAGAAGGCGTGTATGTAGTTTTTGTGGGTGCCAGGTTCACACTGTGTGTGGTCTATTGTATTGGATCAGTTGTAGATTTATATTTCTGGACATTTGAAAGGTGGATTTACAGATTTGTGTCCAGAAGTTGTTATCTGAATTGATATTGAGGTCCTTTTCCTACTTTCCTATTGGTAATGATATAGTGGGGTCTGATGTAGATAAGATTTTACAGAGTTTGGAGAGTCGTTTTGAGGTATTTGTAGTGATATTTTTTTTTTTATTAATGGAGATGTACTCAGTTAGTTTTTGCTTTGATAGAGTTCCTTATTTGGATATAGCCTACTGTAAACACTGTTCATTGCCTATGCTGAATTTATCTTAACTGTTTGAAGGATGATAGCAAGTTATTTGTAAAGAGATAGTGGAGGTGCGCTAGACAGGAGATCCAAATCTTGTTTGTTTTTTTACCCAGGCCGGCGACACCACATTGGTCCAGACTGGAATATCTCAGCAACTATTGGATTGGAATGATATTTTGTACGGACAGGATGAATTTTAATGACTTTAGTAATCCCCTGACTTTTCCTCTAGTGCCACCATAAAGTTGACATTTGTGATTTTAACACTTTTATCTCTACAATAATTGGATGGATTGCCATGACATGTGGTACAGACATTCATGTCCCCATCAGGATAAATTGTAATAACTTAACTTTTCATCTAACAGAATCATCAGGTCCGCATTTTTATTGGTCCAATGCTTTGTGGTATGACCAAATACCTGCAAAACTACCGACATTCCCGTCAGCCTCAACTGCACTTTGTGTTCAGTGCTAATTAGCAAATCTTGGCAGGCCAACACACAACACTAAGATGGCGAATGTGGTAAACATTATACCTGCTGAACATCAGCATGTTAGCATTGCCATTGTGAGCATGTTAACACACTAACATTTGCATTTAGCTCAAAGCACAACAGCCTCACAGAGCCGCTAGCATGGCTGTGGACTTTTGCTGTCCTTCATCAGTAGTGTATGGTTTTGATAAATACTACGTGGTATGGTAAAATCACTAATGTCATACTGCTATTTGGACATTGAGTAGTTGACCTTGCCAATGAAGAGTTTGTTTCTGTGGCTAATGCTATAAAGTGAGTTGCTCCCACAGTGTTAACACATAAATATTCATGCACAAACACCTTAAACCAAGACCCCAGAAGAATAAAGTCTAATCATAGATCAAACGCTTTCAGTGTGGTCATAGATGATGTCATTGCTATACCCTGCATTGATACATGTGTGTACATGTACAATGTAAATGCGTAAGTGTATTCCAGTGTATTAAAATATTTCCTTGGCAATCAGTATTAAGCAATGACGCATGCATTTCTCTTCGTTTTTGTAATCCAATCTGTTCCAGAGACAAACTCTGAAATAGCTTTCATAGTGGCTGATCAGGGCTCAAAAATCATAATTAAAAAGGCTTAATACCGAGAGCACAGAATAATACGCCACAATGTTCTAAAACTGTGAGAATACAGGTTTGCTTGTGACCCCACTCCATCACGGCCCTAATCTCTCACATACTGTACTGCTGTGGATCCTCAGTCTGAATGAATGTGCAGCTCTTAATGGGATTATCCCACAAGCCTCAGTGCTCTTATTCCCCTCGACTTCTCTCTAACTGGCTCGCTTTTGATCTCCTCCTTACGTGGAATTAATCTCAAACCTGCTCGACCGTGATGATTCAATTAACCAGCGGATGTCTTTTTTTCGCTCGATGTGTTGCAATTTTCAGTCTTCATTAGGGAATGGAACGCACTTTGGATGCCATCAAAAGAGATAACGTCTGATTATTTGTATCTATCACTGGGCACAGCAGTCTTGAATACACTGTGCTGTATTTATAGTTGCCTGTGATTGTGGACTGGAAATTAGTTTGTCACTTTTCGGACCAAAAGGGGTCATAAGTTCTCGTGGATGAGATGTGACCTTGTATAGAAAGAGACATGCTTGCGTTATTAATAACACTGAAGTAACAGAAAGAGGAAATTATGTTTATTTAAGATATTATTCACACTGGACTGGTTAGTGAATACTTCTGTTGCTGCTATTTGTGTAGCAATTATTCTTTCTCTCCCTTTATTTTTCCCAAAGAGCTGTTCTCCATCAGCGTATTTTATATGGTAGTTTGCTTTGGGCTATTATAAAAAATGACTTAACACAGTGGTGACTTTAAAGTGGCATACAGTACAAGACGTTTTGTAGAGGATTCATTCAGTTTCAGGAGGTCCTTTATTGTTTGTCTTCAACATCTCACCCTTGTATGACAGTGCCAGATGGATGGTAAGCTGGGATACACCGGTCCATTTGTTGAACAAATTGAATAGCAATGATAAAACTGTATTTGGACAAGTTGCAAAGCAAGATTCCCCTGATTAAAGGGAGAGAGAGAGAGAGAGAGAGAGAGAGAGAGAGAGAGAGAGAGAGAGATAATTAAGCCATGGGCCATGAGGTCTGCCTTTGAGAGTATAGCCTATAACTTCCTTCTTTTGAGCAAATCTGTACTTGAGTAAAATTTCTTTAAAGTAACAGTACTTTTTGCTTGAGTGTAATATTCTGCTGCTCTTTCCAACCTTGTGCCCATGTTCCAGTGAAAAGGATGTGTTTTCAGTGGCATAAGTAGTACAACTCCAGATGTTGTTATTGTAAAAATCAGGCTTTTTACAACCCGGATCATATTTTCATAGTTTTGGGGGTTGTTTTTTTTGGGTTACGATAACATTTTATACACCAATTTATTTGGTGGACTACTTGAGGGAGCAATATAATCTATCTGTAATGAATGCTAACTAAATTAGCAGGGATACCGTGGAGATTACACAACTTTTCAATGAAATTACTGCAAATACTGTAAGTGGATCTGTTACTTACTAGGAATGACTTCAATAGTTATTCACTTGTGTGACACGATTGATAGCATTATTTCAGTTATATTCAATTCATTCTGCTAATGTTTGTGACTGTTTGGGATCTTTGCTATTGATATACCAAAACAAACTGAACCTTAAAAAAATCTGAAGTGATAATTATAAACTCAGAAAAAAAAGTTCAGAAACTTGTGTTTGGTGGATTATTTCTCTGTTGTTACAATGCTAATTGGCATTGTATTTTACATCGTTGGAAAGCCTGGTTATTTACCTTCACAATGATGTCCAACTTGTAAGGATCATGCATTTGTGGGATGAGCAGCACAGCTGGTTATGTGGGTAGCGCCCAAGAAAAATTTGCCAAAATTCTCCATCAATGGTAAACAGTGTATTCTCCTGTTGGTATTGACTCTTGTTTTGAGTTGTTTGGTGGATTGGATGATTGAACAAACAAGACATATTTGCTATTTTACACTTTATTCATTTAATACACCATCAGGAGCCTCAGTAGCGGTGGAAGATCCATACGCAGCCACAACAGCCTGGCACCTCCTCCTCATGCTGGTCACCAACCTGGTCACACGTTGCTGTGGAATGGCGTTCCATTCCTCAACCAGGATTCGTTGCAGGTCAGCCACAAATAAACAGGCTTTCCAACGATGTAAAATACAATGCCAATTAGCATTGTAACAACAGAGAAATAATCAACCAAACACAAATTTCCCAACTTTTTTTTCTGAGTTCAGATCCGTTTAATAGGACTGTCCCTTTTGAAGAATGATAGAACTGTTTCCTCACATGAGTAGATAGATTTGCTTTTAGAATAACATCAGCTGTGGCTCATCAAGAAATGGTAATGATGGGAGAAATAAACTCCCTCTCTATAATTTTGGTGATCCACAGCATCTGCGGTTTGCAAACATTCAACAGATCAAATTTTATTTTCTACAATCCAGCAAAAATAACAAAATCAAAATGTTTAAAGAACAATCAAGCATCTTGATCCTTTTACTGGACAGCTTGGCTCATGTTGGAAGTTGGAGAGACCGGCAGCAAATAAACCCCCCACTGATATAGAAATATATGCATTTTACATGCCTGATGGAAAGAGCAATAATTACTTCACAGCAAAACAAATACAGATTGTAAGCATTTACATTCATAAATGAGTATTCATTGGCGTAAACACACTCGTGTGTTTATTGCTCAACTTATTAGCTACCAGTTTATATGTGACCTCAGCTCTGTGCCTCTTTAAAGAGCATTAACTCAATCTACTTCACAAATTAACATCAGCAACTGACCCCAGAGCAAACATATCACAACAAATTACACACGGTACATTTTCCCATACACTACTTATATAGTATGCAATGTATCAGAGTCTGTTATGACTTACTATCTTAGAAAATGTAGTTGTACTGAACTGAATGTGCTCAGAATCATTTTGGGGATTCTCAGCAGTTATATATAAACAATTACAATAATAGAAAACATGTCACATTTATCAATTTGATATGGCTCAGTTAATTGGCAACATGACAGTAATTGAGTGTCGAAATGTGCAATAGCTCTTTTTTTGCTTTGACGTGACTCATAGAAAGGACTGTATTTTTGACAGTGATTCAATTCTTAATTAGTAATATAGATTAAGAGTTCATTTAAAATATGATGTTAAAATTAGTTTTTTAATGTATGTTTATGGATGGATTTTCACAATAATACATATTTTACTTCCTGTTGTTGAACAAACATCAGAGAGTGACGTACTCGAGTGCTGTGAACTCATACAGTTTACACACAGCCACAGAGGAGTTATGTTCTGAAACTGGAGTGATTACATAATGGTTAAACCCCAGTTGTTTTGTTTGGCCTTTTATTTTGCAGACCACATTACCTCAAGAGCGACTGAACAAAGGAATGTAAGTTTATTTGTATGCAGTCAGTCACTGTGTAATAAACCACTTTGAATGGAGAGCAGAGGTGATAATCAGCTGGGTGTGGTCTTGATCTGCTCTTTCACAAGCGCACACCAGGTCATTTGGTCATTTCTCGCTATGACTTCACTTTCAGAAATGTCCATTAATTATATAATTACAATATAATTACCCCAGTAAATCAAACTGTGACCCCTGGCAGCCACTGGGTTGTAAACTTTGAATAATTGGTCTGCAGCTTTTAATGTAGCATTTTACCTCAGTCATAGGTGTTATTTTGTACTCAACTAGATTATGATTACATTTGCCTGATTTATGTACAGGCAAAATTCAGTGCATATACGTTCCTAAAACAAGTGACTGACAAAGTTTGAAATACCTAACCCTAGCACCACATGGAGCATTTACATTAAAACCAGTGCTGGAGGAATTATTCAGATCATTTACTTGAGCAAACGTACTAATACCACACTGTAACAATACTCCACTACAAGTAAAAGTCCTGCATTGAAAATATTACTTATGTTGAAGTATATACGTATAATCAGGAAAATGTACTGTATGCAGAAAAACCTCAAAATTATTAAAAATACATTAAAATGATTAAAAGGAAGATCTGCAAATCTTCACATTTGAAAATATGAATTGTTTTTATATAAAAAAAATTACTTAATTACTTAAATAGTTGCCAATTTATTTTTTTTAAATCTTCATTTGTAAAGTAACAAGTAACTGCAGCTGTCAGAAAAATGTAGTGGAGTAAAAATTATATTTACACAGACTCTTAAATGAAATATTTTATCTAACAAATTGCCAAAAATAAACGTAAATCAGTTGTTCTGATGACATGCATTTATTTCATATCTAGATTCTCTGAACTGATATTAGATATAAAAATGTGAGACTTGGTTGGTTACAAGAAACATTTTTTACTTGCTAATAATCTCACCTTTCTGAAGAGTTTGTGTGTCACCGTTGATTTCTCCTATACTGCCCTCTACTGCCTAGTTTCATTAACCACACACATGATGATGCATGGTATACTTACCAATTGAAGTATTTTCCAAACATCCTCTATAATGCAGCTTATATAGATAAGTGAGCTAGTTATGCTTTGTTAGTTGGTTTTGTAGGATTTTCGATTTTTTAAAAACAAGCAAAAAGACTCTGCCAGTATGCAGTCTGAAGGGAAAACGTTTATTTGGTACATTTTGTTCTATACATACAAATATTTCAAAAATATACAGTGTCCGTTAAATGTGGAAATAAGTAAAAATAAGAGGAAATTATACTATACAGGTAACAATCAGAATAATTAAAGATTTACAGTGCAAAAAGCAAATTCCTCATAATAGTCCACCAGGATTTTAGATTTCAAAGTCTTCCTTCAAGGGCTCCAAATGTTTTTGCCTCACAAGATCTTTGATTAACAGGATGTTTCCTCCACGTTTAAACATTCAAAACACCGCCGCAGGTTTTTACAGGATGAATATGTAAAAATCAGGATGTTAAGCTTCAAATGAAGAGTGTAATGATGGCTATGGGCGCTAGAAGGAGAGGGACAAAGACTCCAGCTAGTTTTGCTCCATTACACAGGTCATCAGAGCAACATCTGACACCCACAGAATACACGTTATTGCACACATCATTTCTCATGCATTCTTTGGTGATCATATTTTCAGCCACTGCAAAACAGACAGACAAGAACAGTTCCATTAAATAAGATAAAATATGTGATAGGTGTCATTGAATTACAGTTCAGACTCAGCAAATCACACCGTATAGAATTATATAATACAATAATAATAACATAATATCAAAGCCACATGTGGTAAATTCAACTTACCAATGGTGGTGCCACAGCGGTCATAATGTTCAGGACAGTTCCATACCTGAGTGCAGGTGCCGGGGTTTGCGCTCCAGCAGGTGAAACACTTTAACCCACACACTGCAGGCAAAGGAGAATGCAACATGTTCACAATAGCCAGCAAAAATAACAGAATGTCTGCATTAATTTCTGTGCTGATTGCTCATCTTTACTGCTCTTACCTCCTGACAGCATCATACAGATAAACACCAAAGATAGACAGAGCCTCATTTTGAGTCTTTGATCAAATGGGAACGCACACAGAATTGAAAACTTGTCGGACCTCTGATGTGAAATGAACATTATCCACTTCCTTGTGTGTTTTATAGTCTCTACAGTCCCACCAATTCATCATCAATTTATTTTTCAAAAGCATTCCGGTGTCAGTATGAGTTTGCTTAATTTGAGTTGAAACTACTTGTGTGTCCTGTGTTTGTGCAAAGCATTTACCCAGAAACACTCAAGCCATCTGTGGTGAAGCTGAGACTGAAGCTGCCACACCCGGAGATGTCAATGTGTAACTAATCAATGTTTACACAGCCAAAATGACCATGGCAGAATATTCATGGCTATAGAAATGGCCTCTTGTAGGCCTACTAGAAGTACTGTATGTACGCTGATGATACACTCTAATTGGTTGAAAATCCCTGTTTAACACTATTGGTTCTGTGTGAAATACCATCTGACTATTCACTAACCCTGCTCAGAAAATCCAATTTTAGCGTCCATCAGATAAATCCCAGCCTCATTCGGGTTGTAATAATTGCAGCACTAATTCTTTACTAACACACACTCATACACACACACAGTTTCTGAGCTCTTTAGTGTAGATCTCTAATAGCATTAATAGATCTACGTCATTAATCTGCTGCCAGAAAAGGAAGAACGACTCACAGACTCTCTGAGCAGCGGGATTTAAAAGGGCCATTCACCCAAATAATTAAAACACTAATTTCTCATGGCAGGATGCCTTTATTTATAAAGTATAATCCCCACTTCTTCTTGCCAAAACAAAATAAGATAAATTTACTGCAGTGTTAACCAGTCACCTCTGTTTGGTCTGGCTGGTGTCTGTTGGTAATGAGCTTGGCCTTTTTACCCCTGGATTAAAGGCCTTGAATATAGGAGGCAGGTGAAGTCTGAATGCCAGGTTAACCACCAGCTGCTGAGGAGTAATCCATCCTTTAGGCATTTTTTTATTCATATTTTTTTTATTCCTAATGCTTTTTCTTTCTTTTTCATAGAAGAATATGAAGCTACATGCTGCAGTAACAGCGGTAGAGTCTTCTTTGTGAGTCAGGACAAACAGGGGTTGAGCACTTAAGTACAGAGTTGCAAAGGTCATGACATTGTCCAATATAGCTCCATCTTATTAAGTTTGGAAGTCGGCCATGGTCTAACAACAACATGTCTGTCTGAGGGAGAGAAGGAAGTAGCAGAGCAATGGAAGGTGTGAGTTTGCACTAAACTTTGTGTGTACTTGAGGCACACTTTCTTTCTTGTGTTTAACCTAGTATCTCTGTTTTTTCTATAACCTTGTTTTGCATTAGTTTATGGTTTTATGATAGCTGAGATTTTCGAATCTAATAACATTTTGTTGGTCACACTTTCGAGTGCTTTTGAGGTAAACAAATATGACGTGGTTGGATTTGATAGACAAACAGTGGTGTTAGTCCTTTAGCCCAGTGGTTCCCAACCTAAGGGTTGGGCCCCCTCCAAAGGATCACAATATTAATCTGGGGGGACCTGAGATGATTAAAGGAAAAAAAAAACTTGAACAGAAATTTGAATCAATTTTTTTGGACTTTCTTGTCATCTTCATTTTTTTATGAAATATTGAAGAATTTGGCCTCAAACTGATATTTTGTTTTCCACCACAGATAACATGAACAGAATTGTAAAACACCTGACAATAATACAACTCAGTTCGTTAAGAGAGTTTATTGTGTTTAGAATTTGTGTACATGTAATTCATTTATTGTGCATGTAAGTCAGTACAGTGCTATACATGCCGTGAATATCTTGTAAGACCAACAGTTTAACGACCAGCGGTTGGAGCGCCTGCTCTATTCCAGGATTCCCAGCTGAGGTGACGTTCACTTCCTGAACTGAGGGATGGGGGTGGGGATCTTGATGTCCTGCCCCCTCTCCAGCCTCTTCTCACATTCAATTAGGTAGTTCACGCCATCAACCACTAATTGTACCAGCTCGACCTGTGGAAGCATGATAACTAGAGTCAGAAATCACATGATCAATGTAGTAATAGTTGTTACACAGGTTGAGCTTACATTTGAATTTATATCCTTGCAAATGATCTACTACCGTCCTGATATTTAGCCAACAATGTATCACTGAGGCTCAAGAGTCTGCAGGATTTAGTTTAGTTTTAAAAGAACTACATAAGCAAACAAGTGAAATCAACTGGTTTGGTTGGAATGAATTGAGCATATTTTTAAATCCAACTTTTGTACTTTTTGCTTATGTAACCTTTCACTTACAAGTAACTTCACTACATTTGCAGTTACATCCACAAAATACTGCACATTCATGAGTGGATATCAAAAGTGATACCCGAGGGACACCATCTCTGGTGGAAATGCTGTCATGACCACGTAGAATAAAACAAGATAGCAGTGTGCGGGAAAGTTTTTCGTGTGTTTTTGGACATCTAAAGTAGACCGTTGATAAACCATTCACAGTGTGCAGTCAGGAAAGAAAAATGAATGTAATTTTACTTACATTTCATTTTGTATATTTTTGTGTTTTTTTTCTCATTCCATTGCAAAATTTAGTTTGAACTTTGTGCTCTCGTATTTTAAAGAGTTTTACAAAAGTCAAATATTAATAGTATGTTTTCTTTAGTCTATAATCACTTGAAAATAAGAATCATTGTGTTTTTGTTACCTTAGAATGAGCCGTTTATATTTACATATGGAGCGGGTTCTTTTCACAGAGCCGGCCGCCATGTTTCTACAGTAGCCCAGAAGGGACCAACCAAACACTGGCTCTAGATTGGGCCATTCGCGTTTTAACGTTTTCGTGTCGGCCACCGTAGTTCTCCTGCACACTTGGCACACTAGAAAAGTTGATTGCAATCTGCAACCTCACCGCAAGTTGTCGTCAGATTCAACACACTGCACCGTTAAGTTCAAGTTCTTAGTGATTCTCAGTTGTGTGTTGCTCACTAACTAGACTACGTGATGCCCATATCATCCCCCACCCCACCAGCTCCAGGGGAATTTTGCCCCTTGAGTTTAGCCTTTCAGGCAGGACATCCTCTGCTTGAACGTAATTGACAGACTCTAACCACAACCATAACCCTGACCTTAACTATCTACGACCTTTAACACTTTGATTGGTAGTGCCTGTTGGAGGCCATCATCACAGCCAGTGAGGAAGTGCAGCAGGAAAGGCTCAGCTCAGAAGACAGAGGTCTTCTAACCTCAACTGGCACATCCCTGCCCGGATTACAGATTAAAGAACAGCATTGGGCGCGCTTATTGGCAGCCTACACCTGTTGGGATGTCTGCTGTCTTCTGTCTGGCTCTCTTTGCCTGCTGCTCATTTCTTTTACTTGAGCTGCTGCCTTCCTCTTCGAGTGTTTACCTCTGACTTGCCCAGACGGTCGAGGTTAGAGATGTCGACGGTGTCTCCGGTAGCAGCCGTGTCGACACCTCCAGTGCCTCTCTTCTGTAGCCTCAGATTATCCAGGATCTTTTTGAAGCGAGGGTCCTAGATCATAAACATCACACACATTAAATCATTTTTCAGACATGAGAACTACAATAAGGGAGGGAAATATGTGTCATTAAAGTTGAACTGTTTCTTGCATTACCCTGCTGAGGATGGGCAGGCGAATATGCACACCGGCTCTGAGCCCAGTGCCGAGGTTAGAGGGGCAGGTGAGGACGTAGCCCAGACGGTCGTTCCACATGAACTCCCAGCCTCTCTCATGAATTAGATGCTCCACCTAAAAGTTACAAGAAAAGACTAATTTAACTTTTTGGAACACACATTTAAAATATAAGTACAACAGACTGGAGATAAAATGCTCTTCAGGTAAAGCAGATTGGACCCTGTTTCTTGATTTCTGAAGTGTTAATTCCACTGGGCCATGGTTGTGCAAGAAGACATAGAGACAAGCATACCTGTTTAAGACCTCTACAGAACCTTTCAAACACTCTCTTCATGTTTCCGCCTTTCTCCATGGATATGATCCTAGTGTGGTCCTCCTCGTTGATCCAGATTAAGAAGTTCTTCTCGTTGTTGTGCCTGAGACAACCAGGAAGGCAGAATTAAACTCCAATTCAAAGCTGGTTTTGATAGCTTTGATATCCATGTTAGTACTGATCTGCTGATACAATTGAATCATTCAGCAGAGAACATGCCTGCAGTATCAGGCCAGTCGGCACAGGTGGGGAGGTGGGGGTCGGAGCAACAACTACTTTATCAAAAAGGAAATGACCCTGGAGTCATGGAGGTAAAGGAAGAAGAGATGCATGAGAAAAGATATTTTGAATTTGCAGGGGAGAGTGGAATTTGACCAGTGCAGAATTGCTGTTTGAAAAGCATGTAAAGGACGAATGAATGCATTAAAAAAGTAAATATAATAACCTATTAGTTTGGGTCTGGAGGAGCTGCAAGTGCAAGTTTTGGAATGCTATGCTTGTTGTTTTCTGGTGATTTTAAGCCTCGCAGCTATGGGGACTAAATAATCTGTCTTTGCATAATTTTATAGAAAAACAGTGTAATCTAATTCTACTGTATAATCCACTTCTCTCCAGTCATATTGATCCTGTAGCCTACTGCATGGTGGTGGTGGTGGTGGTGCTTAATGGTGTCTGATGTCTTATTGTCTTATTTGTGTTTATGTCTCTGCAGCTTTCCCCAGCACAAACCAGCCACTAGTGATGGCGGTGAATGAAAGACTGCACACAGTTCCTCTGCAAATCTGAGGCACATCTCTTCAAAAACTACGTTTCTAGGCACCCTAAGCAAACTAGACTGAGGTAAGATACAAAAACAGCAGTATTTCTTCTAGACTGGGTTTCTCCTATAGTCTTACCAGATCCCACGAGCATCAGGCCAATCTCTGGCCATCCCAGCTGCCGTGAGCAGAGGTGACACAGGTTTATCAAACAGGAGGTGATCCTGATTGGCCAGTAAAGGGACAGAGGAATCGGGGTGGGGGGACATTAGATGGCAAAAAAAAAGTACAGAACCTTTTCTCTCAGTTTGTGTGTGATTGTGCACTAACATCAATAAGCAGTTGCTGTTCTCTGTCTGACATATCTCTCAGGCTGTAGTAGCGACCATTCAAGTCTCCCTTCAGGCCAGACAGAGCTGTCACGACCACACGCTCCACCTCACGGCGCTCAGAGCGCGAGCATGCAGGGGGGAGGCTCAGTCCACGGATGCTACGACCGGTACGGACACGAGAGGACAGCACGTAGCGCTCATCAAACATCCCTGAGTTGATCTGATGAAGAGAAAGAGAGATCTGGTCACTGAGTGGAAACAGGAAGTGATGGATGAACGAGACCATGTGATGCAGACAACAGAAGAGTTAAGAGAAATGGGGTTGTAACCTTGGAAGCATCCAGGTCAGTGGGGTGCTTCATCGTGCGTGGATCGTAGCCATTGTGTCTATCCTTGATAACAGGGTCAAAGAGCTCAGCAAACACCTGATGGGATAAATCAAACAATCAGTTTCTGTCTCATTATATAATTAAAGAAATTACAAGTCACTGCAAACATAAATTCCAACCTCATAGCTCTCCTCATCTCCAGCTACCATGCCCACAGTCTTGATGAAGGGATGTCCAGGGTTGTCCACACCGGTCTGGATGCATTGGTCCAGCGTCCAGTCGTTGGGGGTTTTCTTGTCCCTCAGGCGCCCATAAATGGTTGGAGTCAGGGCTGATGCCATGCAGTTGTTGTGCTTCCTCAGGTCAGGGAAATCAGCGCTGTAGAAAGTTATCAACAACTAAGTTAGTGTTTGGACAAAGAAGCTTCACTAAAGTAGAGCATCACTAAAACACCTCACACTCACACACACATGCATGTACCTGGGTGGATAGAGTTTCCTCCTCTCATCAGCAGCAGCAATGTTGTCACTGAGAAGGAATCCAGATCCCAGTGTTCCAGCTCCTATGCTGGCCAAAATCACTGCCGTGTTACGGCCAGACATCATACGGGTGAAAGAGCTCGCCATGGTAACGTGGTCAAGTTATTATCTGGTGAAAGGTCAGAGAAATTTAATTAAAATCAACTTCAAATATGTGTTATTTATTTTAAAATATATAATTTCCAGGTTATATCTTTTGGGGAAAGTACTATAACTGACTTTACCACTGCAGAGTAAATATCCATGCTGCTTGTGGTAATAGTTGGTTATAGTCTCATTTAGTTCTAAATGCCAGGTTTTGTATGTTTATTTGTTCTACTTGGTAGCATAGTGAGCTACAAGCCTGAACTTTACTGCAACATCCTGCTTGAATGTCACAGATGGCATTCAGAAGAGGCTGGTAATTGGGAATCATATTTTTAAACCAGACTGCCCACTGGCACAGAAGAGAGCAGATAGTCAACAATCTGTAGTAATTTGTTGTACAATTTATATTTCTCTTCACAAATATCACAGTGGTGAGATTAGAGAATTGTGTAAGATTGTAATCCAAGCATTTACAATTAACCTTTTTGGGGGGATTACAGTGATAACTACATGTCTGGAGGTAGCAGTGGTTGTTGCTTTTATATTTAAATGACTACTGACATTGCTGCAGCACTTGAATTATATTTTACGTGTTGTATTTTTTTGCTCTGTGACTACGGTACTCAAAAGGAAACACATTAAAGTAGGACTTTAAGTGTTAAAGTGGCAGTAGTCAGTATATTTTTGGCATCATTGGGCAAAAATTCCATGATAACCTTTCAGCATATTGTAATTCAAGTGTTCTGAGAGAAAACTAGACTTCTGCACGTCCTCTTGGCACATGATTTTTTTTCAGATTACTTGTCTTTTGCACTACTGTCAGGATATAGCGTCCATTTTAATAAAAATAACTTTTTTTAGTCATATTTGCTCCAATCTTGCCTACTTCAGCTTTAAAGTGATACAGTTTGTGAGGAATACTACTTTTCCCACTGTTTGTCATACAGTTCAACAATCATCTTGAGTTTATATTAAGATGTATTAACACACATCTCCACAGGTAATTGCATTAACCTATCACATGCTTGAGTAACAGATACGGCTGCAGTCTGTGGGATGAGATTATTCTAGAAGCAGACAGAAGCCTTCTGATTGGTTGCTTTGGGTGAGCCACCGGCTCAGGTGATCAGATGATTTGTGATTGGATACTGAGAGAGATATACTGCCATATTAATATAACATGTCATTGCCCATTCTAACACCTGTCAGCAGATATAGATAGAGCATGATAAACTGCAATATAAATGAATATTACAGCACTTCTATGAGATGCTGCTGTATCTTTGCACATTGCCTTTAATACAAATACAAATTCTATATATGTCTTAAGTTATGGGTCAAAGTCACCTGTCACACACACACACCCTAACACAGTATTGATAGTAGCAGTCAGTGAGGTTAAGCTGAAGGGCTAGTTTAGAGTTGGCATCAGCCCAGGACGTCATATGGTCCTTTCTGGGTCAGTCAACTGAGTTCACACAAGACAAGCAGGAAGATAGAGACTGAGAGTAGGCCAGTGGCGAGGAGGAGTCAAAAAAATACAGGAACAGATGAGATAGAGAGAGAGAGAGAGAAAGGAAGAGAGAAGAAATCAACTTTGAGAGGAACTGTGGAAAAAATACAGACACGTTGCATGTATAGGAAGATAGTAGGAGGGGCAGTATAGGGTGTGTCACATTAAGGTCAGGAGGAGGGGTTAAAGGGTGAGAAAGAGAGTGGAAAAGGAAGGATTAGAGGGATTCTCATCCGAGACTTTAGAAGATTAATTGAACAGGGAAAGTAATGAAGAGAGCCACCTGTACCCTTTGACCTTTCTGAATTAAGGGAAAGACATGTTAAGTGTAAGATGAACGGTAAGTCATAGACGTAGGAGACGCTGCTGGAGAGTTTAGAACAACGGACAAATTAAAAGGGAGCAGTTGCTGACACATGGCTGGTCGCTGTTAATATCGAGCAGATTAAGAGGCGCAAATGCAAGAGGCTGCTATATAGGCTATACAATGTGCTGTAAGTGTTAACCCTTAGAGCAAGTAAAAAACAAAAGGCTGAGACAGCTGATGTAGATTTGAGAAGAAGTCTCTTTATGTGTGCAAAAATGCTGTGAAACTGCTATTATAGATGATTAAAAACATTCAAAATACATTAAATCCTAATTATCTCTTTATGCATACTCACACAACAATATGTATGTATTGTCTTCTTTCAGAATATTTCAGAGGAAGACCCTTAGTTTGATCAAAAGCACAAGTGGATAATGTTTGAAAGGCAGCCTGTTAACAATTACTTCTCCAAAAGAAGCATATGTGCATACGGAGGCAGGAACCACAGACAGAGCTGTATAAGAGAAAGATCAGAGAGGTGAAGAGGGGGAGTCTGCTATTATAGATGATTAAAAACATTCAAAATACATTAAATCATAATTATCTCTTTATGCGTACTCACACAACAATATATATGTATTGTCTTCTTTCAGAATATTTCAGAGGAAGGCCCTTAGTTTGATCAAAAGCACAAGTGGATAATGTTTGAAAGGCAGCCTGTTAACAATTACTTCTCCAAAAGAAGCATGTGTGCATCAGGAGGCAGGAAACACAGACAGAGCTGTATAAGAGAAAGAGCAGAGAGGTGAAGAGGGGGAGTCCATCACTCACCTGAGGTTTGTCTGAGGAGTGGAGGCAGTGAAGGGCCCGAGTGTTTCCTGTAACTCAGTCCGGAGAGGCTCGTTCTGCAGATTGAGAGCAGACTGAAGAACAGAGATGGGATCAGAGAGATGGGAACACTGGCTCGGGATTAGCCTCTCGCTGGGCAACAGACAGAAAATCCTCTTTCTACTGTCAGTCAGCATGTCTGCCTACGTCTTCACGCATGCGTGCACTCACACACATGCATGCTCACTTTTACACACATACAGTACATGCAAACAAGCTCACAATAGGCTTTCATCATTTTATTTAATGTGCTCTTCTTTACAATACAGATGACACTGATGAAATGATGACCTGGTTTATATGTTTGGGTGTTCTGTGACACTTCAGCTGAAGGTTTAACTCTTTTATTCAGTATTGTGACTCAAAAGCAAGGCACCCAAAACATGAATAACTCTGTTTAACTGTGTTTTGTATTACTGAGTGTAAAGTCCAGTTTCAGTCCTGATATGGAGGGTGTGGACAAAAGCAAAAGTTTCCCAAGGAGGCACAATAGTACACAAACTTGGGGAGTGTAGCCTAATGTTTATACTATAAAGGAACATTTTTTATTTGACTTTTTAAACTACATATTCATCATTACTTATGCACTGTATCGCTACATTTAGATGCGGTCGCGGAAATACCATAGTTTTCTTCGTTTTAAACCAATTTTGAATTGAAGAATGAAGAATGGCAGACAGATGTCCCGGAAGTAAAAAGCAAACATGTCAAAATAAAACCCAAGAAGATAGATTGGTCATTCTATAAAAGGGTATAATCAGGGTAACCGCAGAAGATAAATAGTCTAAATAAATACATAAATAAATACATACATAGCTATATAAATATATTTTTTTGTTTGTTCCTTTCATCAACACATGAATGTCTTTTTATCCAAAAAAAGTGTGTGATCAGGAGGGTCTCTACAGATGTTATACAGAACTCTCACGTAATTGACACTTTTCTCTCTCACACCCTGTTTTTTTTTTGTTATGTCTGCAGGCGTGAAGCACTATGTGGCTCCTCCTGGAGAAACACACCTGACAATTCCACTTAATCCCTTGCACTCTTCTAGGAAGGCTGTAGCCTATCCAGAGAGAGATAAAAAGAGAATAACCGTTCATTCTGCACCCCCGCGTGTCATTATTGCAAGTATATGTTGCTTTTAGCTGAACTATAATGCATTGTTGTAATATAGTTAATGGGATGTAATTCCGTTTTCACTCAGTAGAGTGTACCATAGGACCAGTCCATTCCATGCTCCAGACTGGAGTCCAGTTCGAGCCAAATACATAGAAGGGATGATAGAAGGCTACTGTAGTTTATCCGAATAAGATTATTACACAATTATTAAGCAGTGAAATAGGTTCACAAAGCTCTATGATCTAGCTCTCAAAAGACACAAAAGTACAAAATCCTTTTTGTTATTTCTCCAGGCATAGGCAATGCAGAGCCTGGCAAATTCCAATTAAGATAATGTCTTGTACTTTTTGAAATCTAAAAAGTGTGTGATGTACTATTTCGTTGCGCAGCGTGACTTAAAAGCCTAATTAATTATATGTGGAAATCGCCTTTGTGGGCCTTTCCAGCAGAGGCTCTCACCTCATGTTACCAAATTATTGTTCACCGTTTCAGAGTAGGCTACTAATAACCTCACATTCTACAATATTATCAAGCTAATGTTCAGTTTCATAGCTGTTGTTCATTGTTGACTACATTACGTAGCCTACACAACCTATGGAATTTGTCAATCCTGTGACATTACATAGTCAACAATCAATCTGATGACCAATTGATCATATTATATAGAGGGGTTGTCAGCTTTTCAATTTAGTTTGGAGGGAGATCCGGTATCGGTGAAGTCAGTGCATTTTATGAGTAGGCCTTCTGTGATGTTACCCACCGCAGGGGTCAGAGGTCATCACTCCTCAACCACCAAGGATTTTTTTTTTTTTCAAAAGGTTCAGCAGGCAATTGTTTGTAAACATGTTTGCCAACCTTCAGATATCATAGCCTAAAATGATGAGGAATCAGCCAGCGTTCACTTAAAAAACTGAAATTACTAACTTACTGTATTCTGTTTGGTGGTTTATGATGCTTGTCAAAAAAAAGTCAGAAAAAAGTCATAGTTTAGTATGTAAAAAAAAAGTAATAATAAATGATGTCGAAAAAAAAATCGTAGTATAGTATGTTAAAAAAAAGTCGTAGCATTGCATGTCGAAAAAAAGTCATAAAAAAGTTATAGTATAGTATGTCGAAAAAAGAATCATAAAAAAGTCATCGTAAAGTACGTCGAAAACAGTCATAGTATAGTATGTCGACAAAAAAGCTATAGTATGGTATGTCCAAAAAAGAAATCATAAAAAAGTCATAGTATAGTATGTCGAAAAAAAGTCACACTATATTACCGTATGTCTAGTGAAATCATAGTATAGCATGTCGAAAAAAATGTCATAGTATAGTGTGTTGAAAAAAAACTCGTAGTATAGTATGTCCAAAAAAGAAATCATAAAAAAGTCATAGTATAATATGTAAAAAAAAAATGCCACACTATATTACCGTATGTCTAGTAAAATCATAGTATAGTATGTTGAAAAAAAGTCCCGGTATAGTGTGTCGAAAAAAAAGTCGTAGTATAGTTTGTCGAAAAAAAAGCCATAATATAGTATGTACAAAAAAAGTCATAAAAAAGTCATAGTATAGTATGTTGAAAAAAAAGTCAGTAATGTATTTCGAAAAAAGTCATTATGTTGAAAAAGAGTCACAAAACACGTCATAGCATGGTATGTAAAAAAAGTCATAGTATAGTATGTCGAAAAAAAGTAATACTGCAGTATAGAAAACTCTGTGTTTGGTGGATTATTTCTCTGTTGTTACAATGCTAATTGGCATTGTATTTTAAAGGGTTGGAAAGCCTGTTTATTTACCTTCACAATGATGTCCAACTTGTAAGGACTACCACAGATGACCTCCACAATGTGGGAGTAGAGAGAATGGAACGGCCTGCCAAGAGTCCAGACCTCAACCCAATTCAACACTTGTGGGATCAGCTTGGGCGTGCTGTTCGTGTTAGAGTGACCAACACAACCACGCTGGCTGACCTGCAACGAATCCTGGTTGAGGAATGGAATGCCATCCCACAGCAACGTGTGACCAGGTTGGTGACCAGCATGAGGAGGAGGTGCCAGGCTGTTGTGGCTTCCACCGCTACTGAGGCTCCTGATGTTGTATTAAATGAATAAAGTGAAAAATTGTCAATATGTCTTGTTTGTTTCTTGTTACTGATAGAGAGTTCAAACATCCAATCCACCAAACAACTCAAAACGAGAGTCAGTACCAATAGGAGAATACACTGTTTACCATTGGCAGAGCATTTTGGCAAGTTTTTCTTGGGCGCTCCCAAGCAGCTGTGCTGCTCATCCCACAAATGCATGATCCTTACAAGTTGGACATCATTATGAAGGTAAATAAACAGGCTTTCCAACGATGCAAAATACAATGCCAATTAGCATTGTAACAACAGAGAAATAATCCATCAAACACAAGTTTCGGAACTATTTTTTCTAGTATAGTACGTAGAAAAAAAGTCATAAAAAGTCATAATATTGCATGAAAAAAAAAAGTCATAGTATAGTATGTGTGTTTCAAGAACAACCCACGCAAAACATCTAATAATTTATCATTTTTATTTCATATTTGAATATAAATCTCTTTCAAATGAAAATACCTAAATGATAGACAAATCATACATATTTACAGAATTTATAAAAGGAACCAAAATAATCTGTGTTGACTTGTTATCTGGGATTTCTCTGACCTCTGACCATATATCTTTTACATATTTTTCGAATCAAGGAAATATGACTAATACATTTGTAGAGACATTGTTTCTGTGTTGCTGTTGCAAGAGTTCAAGACATGTACAGGTCAGGCAGCTCTTTGTAATACAGAATTCCGCCACCAACAAAGATACCATATGACAGCTTACTGGAGTGTACATTTGGACAAAAAAAAAAGAAAGAAAGTTGTAAAATCCACCTTTAGATTTTGGCCTGTGGAAGATGGCATTATGGAATAGATGCTGTTACAGAATAAATCCAACCCTGATGTGAGGGCTCATACAAGCTGCCATTTGTAGTCACACCGTGTGACTTAGTTACAGTTTGGTGAAATAGGCTACAGCTGAACACAAGATTAAAAAAAGAACATGTTCCCCTGGCACAGTATGAGGGATAAGGCTAAAACAGTGCACTCGTACCAATGCATACACCTACTGCTGACACACAGAAAACCAATCAAAACTCCAGTCTTTTTTTGGCAAGATTTGCAGAACAAGACAGGATTGCTGTAGTCCCAGAAAGAATGAGAATAAAATAAGTTGCACAAAAAGTAAAAAAAAAACAAAACTGACCTGACATATGATTACGTAGCTCGTCTAACAGCGGATCCGCTGTCCTGTCAAATGCTGACACTTGTTAGGACTTTGTCGATCGAGCTGTGGATTGCTGAGCCACCATCATATTAAATACTTTTTTTCAACCTCAAACCATTGTGAGATGGAAAACATGTTGGATCTCTAGCTTTTGCTTCAGAACATCAAACCCACAAAAGATAAAAGAGGTAGGTGATGTGACCTTTTTAAAAATGTGTATTGCTGGCATCCAGTGGTTAGACAGTTAAAAATGCATCAACACTACACAGAGGGCAGAATACTGTGTGTTATGAAACATACTTCTCAAACGGCTCACAGAGAAATTAGCTCCCTCGCTTAAACAAAAACTTACTGAGTGTAACCTAAATCGGGTGGCATTAGTCAGCTTTCGTTTGAGCAGTGGTAGTTTGTGGCAGTCTGGTGTTAAGCTAATTCAACTGTAAATATCACTTTAAGAGAAATTGGCAACAGGAAATCATACACAACCTTAATATATGACATACTTTCATTTCAGTCTACAACCTGTATGGTACTATCTGTTTGTAACACTGTATTGACACCGTTGTAACGCCATGAGGTTTATGGCACAAGGTCTACAAGTATCATATTCACCTCTCAGTTAGCTCCTGTGAACAAAACTTCCCACTATAACTACTGAGAAGGCTTGACATCGCTTCATATTTAACAGAAAACCGATTCTTAAAACTCAATAAGGCTTCCAAGGGTCCAGCCTGGAATCAAATCAGCGTTGTGGGAAAGAGCTACATTTTTCTGTAAATGTGTTAGTTGGATTATAGTTCTACCTTCACACATCCACTTGTTTTACTATAAGATGTAGGTCACTTTAAATGTCTTGGGTGTCATTTAAAAAAAAAAAAAAACAGAAAGAAAGAAAAAGCCCTGTGTTCAATTCCAACACACTGAAAAAGGCATTATTCACTCCAGTGGAGCGGAATCTATCAGACGATTGATGGCAATTATTGCACCGGACATGACAGTCAATGAAATAAAAAGGTTGCATGAAATGTCACAAAAAAAATCATCATATCATGCAACATGTGGGACGATAATGGAATGACATCAAGGGAGACGATTTCAGAGATTCGGGGTTAAAAGTGATTGAGATGCACACAGTCCTAGTCGTGACAACAGAGCAGCACTGTTGTTTTTTTACGCAGCCATCCTGCACTCACATGTCAACTACACGGATTATGATCTCAAGAATGATAGTGGCTCAAGATACATGTATACATAGTTTGTAAAATAATAAAAAAATACCATCAAAATTTGCATTCAAAAATCATCTGTGCGACCAACTGAAATTGTCGAGTGACATGGATGATTTTTTGCCAATCATTTGACAGATAATTTATGTTTGATTGATTTTAAAAGGCCATATGCTTACAGCCTGTAAAACATACATAACTGTTAACTATTCACTTCTCAAACATTCAATATTTTGTACTTACTACGCAAATTCAAAAACTCAAACATAAGTTGGTATTCTCTCATTCAAAAAGTGTGCCGTGCAGAGATAAGCAAAAGGCCAAAACAGGTGGGCCACGCAAAGCATCGGGTAGTTCATGAAGGAGTGTCTGGGCAGGGGAGAAAAACTTTGTGGGCACACCAGTGATGCACAGTTATAAAAAAAAAAGAAAAGAGGACAAAAAAAAAATAGTGTGTCGTTCGGGAAACAACCGACTCCAGTGAAGAATTGCCCAAATCAACAGCTCATCTTGAAAAACATTCATGGTTCCAGTACTCAAACTGGCTCCACACATTCAGCCTCCTTTCAACATCGCTACAGGACATTTGACTGTAGTGGCTCGCACCAACATGGAAAAAAAGAAAAATAGAAGATAGTACAGCATTACAGATGGGATAACCTGGTGTTGGTTCAACGGTTAAAGATATCAGGACTTCCGCTCTTCCTCCACAAGCTGCCTCTGTCGTCTTGCCTTCCTGTGAGAGCCCATGAAGCGCCTCTGCAGTGACATTTCAGACCTTTGGGCAGCAACGCAGAGCTACAACATGGCTATGCTCTCCGGTGTACAGTTGAGATGTGTGGATGTGCTGCTTCCCCCGGGGGACTTGAGGCCCTTAGTCGCCCCACCCAGTGTCGAGCCCCGGGCCCTGGGGCCCAGGATTACCCCTGAGCCGAGGTGGTGACTCTGCTGCAGGCCCACCATCATGGTCTCGCTGGTGACGGTGCCAAACTCGTAGGTGAAGGTGCCGTAGAAGACCAGGATGTCCACCGTGAAGACCCACTCGCAGATGGCTGCAGCGTGCTGCAGGATGAAGCTCTCATGGATGAAGAAGATGCCGCCTGGGAGGAGGGCAAGTTAAGGAGGACAAACGTCTCTGGTACATGCGGGAGCAAAACAAATAGAGCCCCTTTTCCTATTTCACTGAATCTACAGTGTCACAGGGAGGAGAGAATAAAAATATCATGAGTCTGAGCCAAATCCATGTTAAAATGAGATAAGATATATGACAAGGAGCTTAACCTCAGGGTGTCAGATGTGAAATCGTTATATGAATAGGGTTAAATTGAAATTGGCTTTGCAGCTCCATTAAACAGATGGGTTTAAAAAAATAGGATACCAGTCAGTGAATGCAGTATATTAACCTAGGAGAGACTGATATTATTTATCAGATAATTTACATGAACCTGAATGGTTCTCAATCCTGTCACCAAACAGAAGAGGAGAAGGCAGACAGGAATAAAGGGTGACAATGATGAGTGGTAAAGAAAAAACCCTGGACGTCACAGAGAGTCAGGCAGGGAAGAGAGGCCGCCATAGAAAGTGAAGCCATCAGCATCACCATTGTTAAACAAAGAGGGCAGGAAGGGGAGTTGAGCCCAGACAGATGTTATCGTGGCCTTGCTGTCCTGTCTCAAAGTTGAAGGACAAACATCTGCGCAGTAGTGTCTCAAGGCTAGTGGAGTGATGAAGAAAACAAGATGTCTCTCCAATGTTTTAATCGGCATGAACACCACCTGATTAGACTGTGAGTTCCTTCATGTTGAGCTATACCATTTTTGATATGAAGAAAAATATGTTTAATTGGGTTGTAACCAATGATGTTAACGAAGGCTCAGCCCAATAAGTGATTCCAGTGTGCGAGGACCAACAATATCAGGACTCTCGTTAAAAAGGTCAATTAGTGAAGGGTGATCAAAAGTTCTATGATGTACTTAAAAGGCGTCAAAAACATGTATCATATAACATACCGTACATAACTACTGTATCTGCACAACAAGAGGGATGTTAAGTAAAGGATACTGAGGACGAGAGAGACCATGGCTCCCAGTGCCAGAGCCACTCTGAAGTGGGCCATCCAGTAGTCGAGGGCGGTCACAGCCACCCGGTAGGTGAGCACACACTGCAGGCACACAAACAGCAGCCCTGCTGGAAATGCCACTCCTGCACCCACATAGTGTAGTGATTTGGCGTGATCAACCTGACAAAAGGAACCGTACAGTTAGAAGGGTTGTTTGCACTCGTCTGAGGTCCAAAAAAATAAGCTTATAAGTTTATTCATATTTACCTGGAAGTTGCCCACCATAACCAGACCCACAGCGTTGGTGCAGCCGGACACCAGAGCGCTGGTGTTGACCCAACATCGGTGGCTATGTTCAATCACCTGGGCGTAGCGCAGAAGGCACACCATCACCACTGCAGAACACAGGGGGAGACGTTTACACTGCATCCATGACACAAAATAGAAACTAGAATTGCTGCCAATAAGGACATAAGGTCACAGTGACCTTGACCTTTGACCACCAAAATCTAAATCAGTTCATCCTCGAGTCCAAGTGGACGTTTGTGCCAAATTTGAAGAAATTCCCTCCAGACGTTCCCGAGATATCACATTCATAAGAAAGGGACGTATAGACGGAGAGGACAGAGTTAAACACACAGCTGGGGGTTGGATCCAATTATTTAGGAACCAATCACTTTTCTTTTCACTTGGCTCTAAGTATAGGGACCAATCTCAGGCATAGCCTATAGTTAAATCTGATCCAAACTCCATTCTATACAATGTTGAGCCATGATTGGTTCACTATTAAGACCATACACTAGATGGCAGTAAGGGAACACTTGAATAAACCTCATTCATTTTTAATTATAAACTGGTCTTACGGATGATCCTGTATCATCAAGTGGTCAGTGGTCACCTTTGTAGTCTGTAGGTTGCAAAAGACTACAAACAGTCCTAACCTAAAAAGCATTTTAAGCTGAAATCATCATTAAGTCCATTTGGTGTCATAGTGTTCAGTGTGTATATCCAAAACAAGACCACATGGCTGACGACAACTGGCATGTATCGCTGTGGTAACTGTGCCTGCTGCAACAATACAACAAACGCAAAATCGTTCAATCATCCCCACACCGGGAGGATGGTTCCCATCTGGGAATTCATGAATTGTAAATCAACATGTGATTTACATGTTACTGTCCCTGTGGTTTAGCATATGTCAGACAAACCAAACGACTCCTCTAACAATGAATATCCAAGCACAAAACTGCAATCCGCACAGGCAATATGGATTATGCAAACCACGGTTCACCCTCTTCCTTAAAATTCTGTGAGATTGAAAAAGTCATGATGTCTTCTAGAGGAGATGATATTTTAAAGAAACTGGACATTTCTTGGACATACACGCTGAACACTATGACACCCAATGGACTTAATGATGATTTCAGCTTAAAATGCTTTTTAGGTTAGGACTGTTTGTAGTCTTTTGCAACCTACAGACTACGAAGGTGACCACTGACCACTTGATGATACAGGATCATCCGTAAGACCAGCCTATAATTAAAAATGAATGAGGTTTATTCAAGTGTTCCCTGACTGGCATCTATGGTCGTAACAGTGTTTTGAGGAGCTCAACATTGTATAGAATGGAGTTAGGATCAGATTTAACTATAGGCTATGCCTGAGATTGGTCCCTGTATCTATAGCCATGAGAAAAGAAGAAAAGTGATTGGTTCCTAAATAATTGGATCCAACTCCCAGCTATGTGTTTAACTCTGCCCTTGTGTATGTTACTGAACCGGTATACTTCACACGCTCTGAAGAAGGCTCCGTGCCGAAACGCGTAAGTCAATCAAACAAGTGAAATGTTAGTATTTTGTCCTACTTGATTTTGAAATCTGGGATTTGCTACCCTATCACATTTTATACTCATAGTATCGTATGCCATACAAAATGTCATAGTATAGTATGTCATAAAAAATGTCATACTATGTCTGATTAGCATATGAATTCTTGAGTTATGGTCAAAAACCTGATTTGTGAGGTCACAGTAACCTTGACCTTTGACCTCCACGCGTTCCTTAGATATCGCATTCACAATAATGGGACAGGCGGACAACCCAAAAAAAGAATGCCTCCGGCGTGGAGGAATAGAAGTCACAATCCAAGTGTAAAAGTTTTGATATAAAACCGTGGGTTTGTGCAAAATTGAAACATCATGGTTTAGTAAATTTAATTACTGTAGGTATTAAAATGGAAAACAAAATGGATATTTTTCAGTTTTCTTACTGATGGGAGGAAATCAGAAATCTGAAGGTATTATACATATTTTCTTCAGATTCCAAAATGCTTTAAACATGATGCTCTTGTTTATTTACAGTGTTATCTATAGCTGGTGGACTGTCATGTGCCTGCATCCATTCTGCTGATGTTAGACTATCTGATTTGTTTGCTCTACTGTCTCAGAGGGGATGTATTCTATAAGCTATTGACATATCTGGCTGCATAAGGTCATGTTACTTGTCTTGACAGACTTAGCCTCACTGTTTGAAAACTAGAAACCTGCAGGTAGCTGTCTGTTACAGTACTACCTCCAAGACAGTAAAACAATAAAATACAGCTCAACAGTAAGGAAGTCAAAGGTCAAAACTAAGGCATCCAGGCAGCTTATACACTAGTGAGAGAAAGAGAGAGAAAAGAGCTGAGAATAGATAGAATAGATGGACAGAAATTAAATCTAGAAATAAAAATGCAATGAAACATAAAAGACTGAAAAATGTAAATACATATGAGAAGAAAAGTAGCAGGAGACCAATTAAAGGCAGAGTGGGGGAAATTGGGACAGAGCTGAGTGGTGAGAACACAAGACAGGGAGGAGGAGCAAAGGAGGAAGGCCATGGAGGGCACATACAGGGGAGAGGACAGAGGGGGGAAGTGGAAGGAAAGCCACATTCATTATTGATTAGAGAGCACAGGCTATTTCAAGCCCCTCCGTATCTCTTGGAGGCTAGTGGCTGGCGTCTGTGGGCACCATGGAGGATTAATATAACACACATAACGGACAGCGGAGACAGAGAGCAAACACTTCACCTCAACTCTACTGATTTGTTGCTTTTGTGTTAAAGAGCAGAAGGCAGCAGTCTTATTTAGTGTACTTAGTTTAAATTGCAGATCACTGATTTTAAATTATTGCACATTGATCAATATTTATCAGTATTTAACAATGATTTTTTTTTTACCATACATCACCCCATATTTGTGTAAAACATTTTACTACATTATAGTAAAAAAAAAAAAGAATATCTAATTGATACTTAACTAAAAAAAAATTAATCATTTGCCTTTTAATACCCCCTTGTACATCATATTAGTTTTGGGTGTCTTTCAGTCATGGGATTATACAGGGGGAAATAATTTTTAAAGGAATAATTCCACATTTTGGAAAAATATCCTTATTCTCTTTCTTGCTGACAGTTAGATGAGACGATTGATACCACTCATATGTCTGTACACTGAATATGAAGCTACAGCAAGGAGACAGTAAGCTAAGCTTGGCACAAAGACCGGAAACATTGAGCCTGGTGTCCGCCTTCCAACACCTTCAAAGCTCACTGATTAACACATTATATCTTGTTTGTTTAATCTGTACAAAACTAAAGAGTAAAAACAGTAACTTGTTTTACAAGGAGTTATGTGTTGAAACTATATTTTTCCAGGCAGTGACTTCCCGGAGTCTCCACTGGTTGCCTGGCAACCTCACAGAGACGTCATGTCTCTGGGAAGTCACGGCCTCCGGCAAACAAATAGTCCAGAACATAACCCCCCGTAAAAATCACATCTTTATTTATAAGTGAGCTTTGGAGGCACCAGTAGGAAAAACAGAGGCAGGCTAGCTGTATCCAGTCTTTAAACTAAGCTAAGCTAACCATATCCTGGCAGTAGCTTCATATTTAGTGTACAGACATTTAACTAGATTCAATCTTCTCTTCTCTCGGCAAAAAAGTAAATTGGCATATTTCAAAAAATGTCGTAGTATTCCTTTAAAGAAAGAACTCTTGCACACACCATGTCTTTAAATGACATAACTCTGTGTGTGTATGTATGGTTTTAAATTCAGTTAGAACAAGGCCTTACCCATGAAGGCTCCAACGTTGCCGATCAAGCTGAACAGGCAGCTTTCAGGAGGGTAGGACCCACATTTACTGTAGCACATGGAGACAAAACAACTCTCAGTATCAAAGGTAGGAGAATAACCTATAACCTACATGTATCCCTATATGCAAGACCACAGTCCCTTTACCATCTGTCAGTATGTTTTACCAAGACAGACAGCCATGTACAGTCAAAATGTATAGGAACAAATAAAGTGATTATGATTGCACGCATGTGAACTACGCTTCCTAATACAAGAATGTAAAAGAATGTAAACCAGCTTGCTCTGATATCATATCTAGATGTACAACTGAAATTTAGATGAGGCCTTTCCATACACTGAAAAAAAGCCTGCCAGTCTCATGATGCCTTTTTACAAGAGTGCTTTTGTACTTGCCCGTGGTTAGAGGCTTATTTGCAGATTAAACTAATGCAGTTTATGCAAAGTGTGGGTTAATGACTGTCACAGAGCCACAACATAACAAGGTGCTAATTCATGCCTCGGGGCCTCTGCTGACACAAAATTGCTTTGTATTCTGCAGAAACAAAGAGAGGAGGAGAGGTAGAATAGCAGACCTGATGAGGGGGATGTCCTGGATGGTGCAGCATGTCTTGGGGAAGCCTGGTCGGGGCAGCTCCTCTGTGCATGTTACATTGTAAGACCTGGAGCAGTGACACAATGAGTTCAGTTCATTCCCTTCTGGTAGCTGTGGAATCAGACTGGGTCCAGATTTAAAAATGAAAATAAAATGTGGGATATTAGAGTCTTGCGCCCATTTCCTCAGATCAAAAGAGGAACATCACTCACCAGTTCTCCACAGGACAAACATGGTGATTCATCACAGCCATGGCATACCTGCGGGGCAAGGAGCACACCATCATTTAAAGCAAGAAATGGTAAAGGTCAGACAGTGTTCTAATCCCTAATGACACAAGCTGTTATCAAGAAAGATGATTATACTGGGCTTGAGAAAAAGGGTCATTCAGCAGGAAATGATACTCATTGGAACATGTGAATATGCTCAAATATTTGTTGACAGAGTGGATATCTCAGTATATTTGCACATCAACACATTTCCGTTTGCAATTTCCATCTTTAATTTTTGATCATGTAAAAAGCTTGTGATGCCCAGTTACGCAACCCGATAAATTAGCACTCGTTGCATCTGCACACATGAGAGATGTGAACACATTGTGTTTCAATGTGACACAGGCAAACGTTACTGTAACTCACACTATCCATATTCCTGTGATGGAGAAGGCAGACAGGCTGACAGGCAGGACGATCCAGGCAGTCATTGGGCTGGCAGTGAGCTGGCTTTGTCCCAAGCATGGGGTGAGATGGGGGCTTCGGGCTGGAGTGGCGACACGACAGGAGGGACCAGGTGGGGGGTGGGTGGGGGTGCGGGGTCACTAACACACAGGGAAACACACAGGGGGGGACATGAGAGGAAAAAAGGGGGAATGGCACAGCTCTTCTGCTCCACAGGGCCCTGCAGCCAGCAGCAACCTGACAGAAGAGAGGGAAAAGTTTGACTAAATATATGAAAAATACACCTCCAACCACTGAATTATATGTCACTCAAAATGCAACACTGCAGCTGTAATGTAACTGGGTCTATCTTGCCTTGACATACAAAGCTGACTTCAAAGAACGAGAGGCTACAACTGCCTCATGTCTTGTGTACTTGAGACGCAGCAAAGACTACAGTTGACAGCCAGCTGACATGCTGACATGCACGTACTTTCTGTGCCTGCGTGACAGGAAGCTACTAGTGGTCTGTATGTTTTACTCCATTGCAGAAACATTTTCACATCACTGTAAATCTGTGGATCTCATATGCTCGTTACACAAATTGTGTCTAATGAAAGAATGCAAATTGTTGAACTGGTGCCGACTCAACTTAGTGGAAAGGGCCTATTACTGGATAAACTAGAATACCAGTCTTTTCTTGCATTAAGTCCTCCCTTTGTTATTGTTAAACATACATGGAAATAGTATTTATAAAGATAAAATCTTGCTCTTTGGTTCTGAATGGCTGAAAACAAAACCTGGTGTTTACTGTAAATGGTTTAGAAAGCTGAAACATGCTCTAAACAACATGGCCCAGAAATATGCTTTTGTTTTTGCTACCCTGTTTTATGGTGACTTTTCTCTAAATCACACAAGTACTGTTTGACAGAAAGACAAGCACCCCTTGAAAAGAAATGAAAAGCAACATGAAGCTGTGAAAGGTACTGTCGGGGCAAAGTGGAACCTTGTGAGAATGAGGACTAGTCAGCCAAGGTCAGCCCTGTGGTGGAGGGAAGCGTGGGACAACACATATCATTTTACACGGTGTACAGTCACAAGTGTGTCCTTCGCTCAGAGGGAATATACAGTGAACAAGATGAACTTGTCTTGAACTAATCCAAATGAAAATGGAGCTCTTAAAAGGAGAAGGGTCAAACTCACATATAAAGCGGTGTTAAACAAGATTTTATATATATATTTTTAAAAAAAGGTTATAATATCCGTCTCTTCGTGATTATTGTCAGGGTGCAGGAAACCTCGACATGACCTTTTTAACCTGCTGCGGCTTTGACCTTTGCTCTCTTTTGAATTAGTGGTGTTGTGATTTGTGTTTTCTTATCACTTATTGCAGCAGTTTTAGATGCCCCACTGTTAAAGATATTTTAAGATCTGTTTTTTTAAACAGTAATGGTAATCAATCACTTGCTGACAGTGTATCAATTAGATCATATGATGCCATTAACTTCCTGTTATTCTTTAAAAATGTTTCACTATGTTCCTAATAGTATGCAGACACCAAGGCTGGACAAAATAGGAAGAGTCTTACTTCTGCAAAGCCAGACCTCAAAAAAAGAGTGTTCTGCTCAATTATTTTAGACTATCACAGTAGAGCTACAACAATTGGTCGATTAGTCGATAGACAAAATCAGTGCCAACTATTCTGATGATCTATAAATTGTTTTGAGGCATTTCGTAAAAAATAATGCCAAATGTATCTGGTTCCAGCTTCTCAAATGTGTATACATTTCTGTTTTCCTCAGCAAACTGAACAGATTTGGGTTTTGGACTGTCGGTTGGACAAACACAAGACATCACCTTGGGCTCTGGGAATTTGTGATGATAGTTTTAACCATTTCCTGACATTTTATACACCAAAACACTAATCAGTTATTTGAGAAAATAATCACTTGAACAATTGATAATGAAAATAATTGTTAGCTGCTGCCCTAAAGACTATGTTTACATAGTCTTAAACTATGATGTTCATGCTTCTATAGAGGTTGTACATACAAGAGTTAATGTATACACAAGTAAAAAGTATATTTTGTCAGTGATACTGTGATGTTGTAATGTAGAGACTCTCTCAGTTTATGGTGGAACCTCCCACAGGCTGATAGGGGATTTCCAGTTTGGCAAGGGAAACAGTTTCCTTCCATCACGCTCAAAGAAATGGATTAAAATCACATAACTGATTTCTTTCCATTTCCACCAAAGTATCATCAGATGTGATTGTTTTATCAGAAGCCACAAGGAGTATCGGTGGGTTTTTAAAGGTTCTCTATATGACATTCAGAGCATTAATATAGCAGCAAACAACTATTTGATATAGAGGAGTAATGTCTACCTGAGCAGAGAATGAAGTCGCTCTCCCGCTCTGTGCATGTTGTAATCCAAACTTCTCTGTGCTTTGTTTAAATAGCGGGAATAGTGCGTGCCTATTTGTGCATGTGAGCGTGCCCCACTTGCTAGCTCATGGCCACTGCTCTGCACTGCGCTCATTCGCCAGTTATAGCTAATAACTCCGTCCCACCCAACAGCATCATTGCAGAAGCGTAGCGCCCACCCTTCAGTTCCCCCCTCAGGTAAACAATGTTAGGTCTGTCAGCACTGTTGCCATTGTTTGCACAGTAAGCATTGGTAGCTCAGGCCACAAGCTCAGCCATCGCCATGTTGAGAGCCGTGTGGAGGTAATATTTATGCTCTGAATTTCAAATTTAGGAAAGGGTTTGGTGTGGTTAAAGATTAGATTAAAGCGTTTAGACAGAATTTAGACAGAATGCCTATTATTGATACCCCCATTTAGAAGACAATGACTCACCCGCCCCAATGACCACCCCCATCTGCTATACAAACTCCTCCATCTGCATGGACATCATTAAACAAACAGACCTTGAGTCACAGTGAGTATACGGACATTTGCTCTCAACATCATATTTGACAGCAGTTCAACAGCTTTTGTTAATCAGTTTTGTTGGAGTAGGCTGCTGGCCAAACACTTCTATCAATCTTTTGTTGTCTTCTCTGCCTACTTTACTCTAAAATAGGTAAATACATTTGACAGTGTCTTTACAGGTTGCTCTGGAAACTATGGTTTTCTTTTCAAAATAAAACCTTCAGCCAAGATGGAATATCTTCTGACTTTCACATTAATCAAAAAAAGTGTTTATTTTCTTTTGTTGGTTTTGGTTCACCACTGAGGTAAGAGTGTATTTGAAAATAAATCAGTTTAATCCATTTATTTCTACAATTTGTCTGGTAGAAATAAAGCTACCCAGTTACCCCATACAACATCATCTGCAACTCAAGTCAAAAATTGGTACATTTTGTCCTGTAAGCTGTGTTTCTAGTTTATTTCTTTTGTTTTAATTGTATTCTTCTTTTCTCAGGTCATTTCCATAAACAAACACTGAGACTAGATTACATAAGAATGTGTTAACACGCAGATTTGTTTTCATACATCCAGGCTGCTATCCTGCACTCAATAAAGTGTAGCTGTTTCCTGCTATGGTTTGGTGTGCGTGGTAGTTGTTTCCTCTCCTGAACGTATACGGTCAGCAGTAGAGAGCTTGTAAAGGCATTTGAAGTACTGTCAAATATGGCGCTCTGAGTAAAACCCAGAATACCCACTTCAAGTTGAGGTTGTGTTACAGTGTTCACACCAGATAGTGAAACTTGCAAATCACAGCCAGGAGAAGACATAAAAGGCAACTATAAAAGCATACAGACTTAAGGGCACACATAAAACAACAACCAATCACATGACATTTTTGACCCTCAGCAGGCAAAAGAGGTACAGCTGGCGTGAATTGTTTTTTTGATACTACCATTGGGTGTCCCAAAGCCAGACATTTTCAAATTCTACATATAGTCACTTTAAGATTGTATATAAACATGTGGGCTCTGATGTGCATTGTTCTGCTTACATGCATTTCTATGATACTGGTGACAACACCCAGGTAAGACTGGACTTTAGTATTTTGTACAATTTCTGACTTTAAGGGGGGGAAAAAAATCACCATGATCCCTAATCAATATATAAGTTTAATCTTTTATGGCATAGTGTTGTTCTTTATAGAGTGGTGCAGGAATGAGTCCTAAAACCCAGAAATGAGTTAGCATTTTAGCACTTCCATTTCCTTCGTTGGGAAGTCAATGGGATTTTTGAATGGCTTTTTAGTTAGAAGCCTAAAATAATGTCTGTGGTTAACACAAGCTGAAGAGATTTTAACGTTTTGTCCTATGACATAAAATACATCAATAAATACCCCACTCATGAACTTTGAAACCTTTGTGTGTCTTAAAAAAGGCAGATGCTAACAAGTGGCTAAATGAGACTACTAAATTTCATCACCCCGACTCGTCCGCCTATACAGCCGTTTACTCACGCTCATGCGACCGTGGTGCAGTTTGCATTTACACTTCAAAAATCATAAAAGTAATGTTCATTTGTGAAGCTTATCTTACGGAACAAATAATGTATCATAAACTTGTGTTTGCCACAGAGCTTATTTTCTGCAATAATCCAAAACCCAATGGAAAAATCCCATTGGCTTTTTATCGAGGGAACCCAGGGCAATAATAACTTCCTGGTAGGCCACAGAAATAATATGTCACCACAGGAGCACTCTATTGGCTTCAATTAGAATAACTTGGCATGAAAATTTAATTTTGGGCTGATAAATAACTTGTAAGGGTTTACAAACCACTTTTTATGTTTTGATATCAGTCATCAAAGGGCATCTCAATATTAGGTATTCAATTTAGAAATTCTATTTCTATTCGCATTATTTCTGTTTATTGTTATTATCATCAAAAGAAACATGATTTCAACCTCACAACAACCATTCACAATCACACATGTAAACTTGTCACAACAGGACAGTAACATTACATTACATCAAATGATGAATGACTGGTTAAAGTTAACAAACCGGTTGCAGATGTAGCTCAAGTCAGTAAGATGTACAGTATTACCATGATTGAATTTCTTTTAATATCCATAACTAGCCTCTCAGGAGCAGCTGAAACGCTGGATACTGAGTTAATCATAGGCAAAGCTGAGTGTGTGTTTGCATATCCTCCTGGGAACCGAGTTAAAAAGTGTGTCTTCCAATTACTTTTTTTTGTGATTTCCTTCGTATTTAGGGTTAAAAGAAAATCTTAACAATTTAGGCTTGTTAAACTTTATTTTTTATTGTCCACTGTAGTGGACTACAGGACTATTTCAGTGTGCAGGACCGCTCCAACTCTGAGTTCTTTTATATCAAAGCTTAAAACTTTCTTGTTTGCCGCTGCCATTTATTAAACCAGATAATGATCTTATACTGCACTAGAGCTTTTACTCTTGTGTATTATATTCTATTTTAGCTTCTATCCCAGCTTTTATCTTTAGCTTGTTTTTATTTTCTAATCTTTAATGTTTTTATAACTGTTTTAATTATGTCTTAATGTTCTTTTACACTTTGTCACAATGTTCTTGAATGTTTATGTAAAGCACTTTGAATTGCACTGTTGCTGAAATGTGCTCTACAAATAAAGCTGCCTTGCCTTGAAAAGACTAAAAATTAACAGATTATGGCTGTAGAGTGATATTAAACCAAGAATACATTCAAATTGATATAAAAAAATAAATTTAAAAAAAGACATTCATGCCATATCACTGGAAAGCCTAGGATGTCCTCTTTACAATACACCAGGGGTTGATAGAGTAGGTCAAAAGAGTAAGAGGATATGCACGTGGACAAAATGTCTACTACTAAGGACACATGTCACTTGCCTGGGTCTCAGGACGATATATATGTACGGGGCCATAACACCCCTATGAAAATGGAATTTGGGGCTGATAAATAACTTGTAAGGATTTACAAATCAAACCACTTTTTATGTTTTGATATCAGTCGTCAAAAGGCATCTACCTGAATTAGGTATTCAATTTAGAAATTGTGTTTCTATTCGCACTGACATGACACACAGAAAACTCTTTCAGTTTATTGTTATTATCATCAAAAGAAACCTCACATTAACAATCATTCACAATCACACAACATGTAAACTTGTCACAACAGGACAGTAACATTACCTTACATGAAATGATGAATAATTGGTGAACGTTAACAAACCGGTTGCAGATGTATCTCAAGTCAGTAAGATGTACAGTATTACCATTATTGAATTTATTT